>ML859499.1:0-25461 GCA_009831015.1 Picea engelmannii | reverse complement strand
GCCATGGTCTACCCAGCAATAGATGAAAAACATCCATGGGAATAACATCACAGAGTATTTCATCTTTATACCCTCCTATTTTAAATTCAACTAAACATTGTTTAGTGACATTTACCTGATGTCCTTTTTGTAGCCATGAAACTTTCTATGGGCTTGGATGTTCAATCATCTCCAACTCTAGATTTTCTACCATATCTGTGCTACCACTTTCCATAATTACCTTGCATACCCTGTCCTTGGTTTTGCAAGCAGTCTGAAAAAGACTATTCCTTTGCACTGGATTCTCCACCTCCTTCTCTGGCGTTAAGAGAAATTTTTGCATCATCAGCAATCTTCCGCCTTCAGTATCCTCTGCCTCAACATTCCTTCTTTGTGCTTCAACAATGTGAGTTTCACCACCTTCTTTCTTTTTATATGTACATTCATAAGATTTATGTCCGACCTTTCCACATGTGAAGCATTTCACCACTCCACCTCTTCCTCTTCCTCTACCTCTGGTACGAGGAAAAAATTTCCATTAGCATACTGACCTCTCTATTCATTATGATGCCCTCTCTGTGAGCTTGCACATCTCTTAGTCTGAGTCTGAGGTTTCTTCCCCTCTTCCTTGGGTTTCTAATTTCTATCCTGGGCAACTGATTTGCCTTTGGCTTGACTTTTGCCTTGGCCTCTTTGACCTTGTTTTCGGCTCAGCTTCTCTTCAACTTTTAGAGCCATATGATAAGCATCTTCCACCATTCAGATGGTCATCATGCTCATCTCATCCTGAATGTCGTATCTCATACCATTCATGTACCTAGAAAATTTTTCATCATCACTTTCGTGATGACTTGCCCTGATGTTCAGCCTGTAGAATTCTTCAGTGTACTCCTTCACTGTCATCAGCTTCTGTCTCAAATTTTGCATTCTCCGAAATACAGTAATTTGGTAATCCCTGGGAATGAATTTTTCCTTCATCTTTTCAATCATCCTATCCCAACTCTTGATTTTATTCTTGCCTTTGCAGCGTCTGTCAGCTTGTAGCTCATCCCACCACAATGTTGCATGTCCTTTCAATCTTGTGACAGCATGTTTGACCTTTTTGTTCTGCTCAACATCTTCATAGTAAAAATATGTGTGTAGAACTCTAATCTATTCTAGAAGCTCTTCATCATCTAGGTTTCCTTCATATACTGGAATATCCATTTTTTCCTTAGCACCCATCCTTGCAATAACCCTAATCAGGCATTCATTTGCTGCATCTTCTGCTGTGACTTCTTCTCTTTCATGTCCAGCTTCATTTTCACTTTCGGAATCACTGACATCTCCAACATCGACTGTGCACCTTTGTGTTGTCTCCATATCCTTGATTCTGGCATGTATGTCACGCATCTCTCTTTCCATGGCTAGATTTGGCACCTGCCTACTGCTTCCTCTTGGCATTTCCCTCTCCCCTGGCAGATCGGGTGTTTTCCTGTCTCTTCTTCTCGGTGGCATGGTGAATCTTTCTTTCTCTCTTTCCTTGTCTGAAGTATACAAATAGAGTCAAGCTATGATACCACTCTGACGCATACCTATTGGCCCTTGAGCCAAGATCCGCTCACAGGATCGTTCTTTATCTCCCCCGAGCCAGATCGACTCTTTTGATTCCTCTCCAATCTCGTGATACCCGAGATCATGAAATGGGTATAGCTCTTCTTTCATCAGCGCCCTCTATGTGTGACCACCAGCTAAGATTCATGCAAGCTCCTCTCACTTCTCGGCACTTCATGAGTTCAAATTTTGAACTCTTGTTCTCTTATCTCGCAAATCCACGAGACGGGAGAAGTCAGCAGGGTGTTGACTCCTTCCAATATTTGACGTGTGTCCACTGGTTTATTTCCTAGGCCCACCGTGTGGTTCTACCACGTGTCTCTTATGCCTGACTTTAGCACTTCATGACTTCGCTTCCCGAAGCGCTACCTCCGTTGTATCCTGACACCCGAAATGCCAAGATCCCAAACTCCTCGCTACTTCTTATCACAACTCGTGACTTCGGGACTTTCAAGTTAGAAGTATTGACTTCCTATCCGTCGATATGCCGAAACGTTGAAATTTCAACACGTTGTCAACGTGGGTCCCACAAAAAAACTTCCCACCTTTTTGAGGTTCAGACTTTGTGACTTCGCAAATCCTGATGCTATGCTCTCAATTCTCCAACTCACAAAACCCCGAAATGGTCAACAAAGGTTTGACCCCATGTTGACAAGTATGCCACCTGTCCACTATGTGCTGTCAAGTTCTTCTGCACCTTCAAACCTCTGAATGCGCGATAGGCATGGTGAGACTCTGATCCAACATTCCTCACTTGACCTGGATCCTACAGTTGTCCTCGCTCCTCGTGATTTTTCCACTCACGACTTGGAGCACCCAATCTTTGGGATCTCACCTTATGAACCTCCGAGTTCGCAAGATCCCTTGATCTCTGCCACCTGTCCTCCTCCGATGGACGGCTTAGATTCTTTCGCGACTTCGCCACTCATGAAGTCGAACAACTTCCTTCTCTGACCTCCGATGTCTGAATCCCTGATAGAGAGGATCTTGTGACACGTGTTCCAATTGGACGACTCAGATTCTCTCGCTATTTCGGGACTTTTCACCTTGCAACCTCGCGAGTCTTGAGGCAAGGCTTTCAGTTCTCCAACTCCCGAAACCCTGAAATGAGATTTCTTGAATGATCCAACAACCCCTGTTGGCTCTGATCCTATAGCCTGATTTCTCTTGAGCTTGCACTTAGAAAAACACTCGCCATAACCTTCTTGCTCCTCTACAATATCTGACGGCTTCTGGGACTTTGCGAATCCTCCAGGGAGAATTTTGTCCGTCCAATGCCTCTTTAACAACTCCTACGAAATGAGCAAGTATTCCTTCATGAAACTTATCCACTAGTGAACAATGTCATTGCGCCTCCTTCCAACACTTCAAGGCACTAGCCCTCTTGAGATTTTCTTCGACAGCTTCGAAGATCCTATCCCTCCTGAGCTTGATTGAAAAATCCTCAATTCCTTTGGGGGAAATTCCTGCGCACACTCCTTGCGGAAATTCTTCAAATACTTCCAAGTATTTGAACCTCTTCGACTCTACGCACTCCCTGTGATAGTAGTCTTTCAATAGTTTCGCTCAGGTTACAACCTCTAAAAATCTACTCGACCTGCGCACTCCTTACACGGCTCCTTTGCTTGACTTGTACTTCTACAAGAATGAAAAAAATGTTATCCCTCCTGAGCTTGCAGAGGCGAACTCTGACTTCTGTCAACACACACCTTGCGAACAATTTCACTACACTCCTTTCAAGAAAACTCTTGCTTAGACAGAGAAACAATTGAAAGTCCTTCTTTACTCTCCCTCTCTTCAGATTTCAAACATTCAACATGAAATCATACATTCACGCATCAAATAAAATGCATAATAGAGAGTAACCAAGCACATATCAATCATCATGTATAAACACAAAAATCAATTGAACACCATGAGTCTAAACTACAGATCTTTGTATTAATCCAGAACTTTTGTACATGGGGTTTTTCTACACAGCTCTTTGCTTCTTCTTCTCTATTCTCTCTTGATTGATTATGCTGCTACTGTTTCAATGATACAAGTGAGGGTATCTATATCCGTTTTCCCTCCATCTCCTAAAACTGTATAATCTAAGAATTCAATTCTACCTACTTACATTTACTAGCATAAATGCCTCTTAGTCCTTCAGACGAGAGCGAGACACTCAAGGTATGATTACAATCTACTAGTATGCCCTTTCTTAACTATTACATTTAAGTTTGGCACATCCAACTTCAAAAGATTTCAAACAATTTATCATGTGCCAAAATGCATTGGCGCTTGTCCTATGCTCGCTTGACGTTGGCGATGCTCCTGCATCATTTTCTCCTGATTGTATCCTAGCCCAGACTTGTCATGATGTGGCCTATGACTATTTATAATCTTATCCAAAACCTTTGATCTATTCTGCATGTTTTTATATTGAAGTTCTTTTCTCAATGTGACAATATCTACTTCCAAATTTCCAATGATCCTATCCTTGTATTCCTACTATTCTTTAAGTGCTTCTTTGATTCTTTTGTCTTCTTCAACTTGAATTTTTAAATTAGATATAATCTACTCCAATTCTTCAGAGTTGGAATTTTTTGTTTCCTCTTTTCTTTTTAGTTCTTCCTGTAGTGATTTGTTTTTCTTATTTTCCATTTTTATAACATCTATGCCACTCAACAGTTCTTCTTTGTAGTCAACTTATGCCTCTTCATATTCTTCTTATGTGACTTATTTATCATATTTTTCTATTTACTTGAATAGAACTATTTATGTCTCACTGTCATTGACTTCATCTTTGTCTAATGAGGAGTTTTCTTCTTTGGTGCAGAAACTTTTCTTGAAGACTTTGTTTTTGGTTCTTTTGTATTTATATGTTTGTTTGTTATTTGAATCATCTTATTTATTTATTTTATTTTTCTTATGAGGACATTTGTTAGAAAAATTACCAATATCATCACAATTAAAACAAATCAATGGAAGCTTACCTCTATATCTTCCTCTGGTTCCCTTTTTTAGTCTTTTGATGAAGTTAGATACTTCTTCATCATCTTCTAAGATGGCATTGTTGTTTATATCTTATTTTTCCTTTTGCTTTCTCTTTTTCTTTAACTTCTTGGATGCTTTGAATGCTACTTATTTTATACCTAGATTCTCTTGTTCAATTCTCATTTCATAGGCTGTGAAAATTCCATGTACTTCATCCATGCTTATTGAATCCAAATATGTTCTTTCTTATAGTGTTGAGACCTTAGGATAAAATATGATTGGAAGATATCTTAGTACCTTTTGAACAATTATAGATTCATTAACTTCTTCTCCCAATCCTCTAATTGCATTCATTGTTTCATCAACTCATAATAAGTAAGTTGCAATATTCTCATCTTCTTTCATTTTCAACTGTTCAAGTTGACCTCTATAAGTTTGAAGATTTATTTCCTTTTGTTTTGCATCTCCTTCATAAATATTATGAAGTTTGTCCCATATCTCTTTTGCCGAGATGAAATGAATAACTTTTCCATATATTGAATACACAAAAACCATTCAGAAGTGCATTTTTGGATTTTGAATTGTTTATACTGAGTTTCCTTCCATTTTCATTTGTTGTTGGAACTATTTGTTCTTTATATCCATCTACAACTAATTTCCAAACATCAAATCCCTATGTCTATACATGTGTTTTTATCCTTCTTCTCCAGAATGCATAGTTTTATCCAACAAACTATGGTATTCCATTTTTATACATACTTTTCCTCTCCATGATCTACCTTTCAGTGGTTAAATTGATTTCTGAAGGAACCTACTTTGATACCAATTGTTGCATTACTGAGAGGGGGGTGATTCATTAATAGACATAATCCTTTTAACCACACTATGTAAGTGTTATTTATATTTATGATCAATGTAGCATTATCATCCCATAAGTGCAGAGAAAATAAACCATAAACAATGAACAATCACACACATGCACAATACATCATTATTTTTACATGGAAACCCAATGTGGGAGAAAACCACAGAATATTTTTTCTTATATGTATTTAAGAATTACATTCATTGGAAGAACCAACTTCCTTTTCTTTCCATCTACAACTGGAAGGAGGCTCTGACCCCCTATATTTTCAGGCTACAACCTAAGGGAATCTCCAACTCCCCAATTCTATGTCTACAACCAGAAGGAGGCTACAACCCCCTATGTTCTTTGTATACAACCAGAAGGTGGCTATAACCACTTATCCTTGCCCCTTCCTGCCACCAATAAATATAAGTGAAATGATGAAACTCCTGCCACACTGTCACTATGAGATATACCATTGTAAACCTGTACCAATCTATGCCAAAAACCTTGAACCAACCTATACCAAAGACCTGTGATCAACATGTACCTATAACCTTCATGTACCAACAAAAAAATCCAATAGGTATGCGACATGTCTATGTTTCATCTCGTGTATGTATGTGACCTATCTATAGTGTTTCTTGCATATGTGTGTGGCTTGTCTATACTGCAACCTGTGTACACCTTTTGAAAACTAGGGTTTTCTCTTTCCTAAAAAACTATGACGCTTTGTTTCCACTGTCACATCAACTTGCAACCTACCACTATGTCTAGACTATATTTTTTCCCTATGCATGCATACTCATACATATCCCTTAACCAAGTGCATATATATCTCTCTAAGCATGCACCATACAAGTGTGTATAATCATGAAAAAACATAATAACCCTCACATGGACTAGACATCAAACCCATACTGATATACAACCTCTCAATACATCAACCACTTCACAAATACAATATCTCAACCATGTACCACAAAAACCCTTAACCATATGCCAATAAATACAAGATATGCCTCAACACCAACAAGATGTACCATTGAATGATATTAATTATACTAGCACTATATTTTTGTAGATTTGACTTATACAGTAACTTTCATGCAGCCAATAACCTTTCTAGGGAAAATACTCAAACCCCCATGACCATATCTCATGTAGATAACAATATCCAACTACAGATAGCAATAATACATAACTTTTGAACCTGTAGATAGATCTATTGTTCCTGATCATTAGACCTTTCTAGGAGCTTGCTTTAAGACTCTAGAGACCTAACATCTTTATCTTCTCAAGTTTTCATGGATTTTTTGAAATGTGCATGATTGTTCCTTCTTCAGCATGTGCATATACACACTATGTTCTCTTTCATCATGTGTATGTATGCATTGTTTTCCATCGTATCCTACATACACCTCAAAAACTAGGGTTTTTCAGTATTTTTTGCAATTCTGAAACTTTCGTCGTCAACCCTGTTGTGAGGGAAATCTCCCTGTGGACTAGAAAATAGGGTTTAGACTTTGCATGCAGATATGACCAAAGAAAAACTGCTTTCTACCTTCATCCCTAGATTTAAATCCCCTTTTCTTAGTAAATGCATGGAAAGATCAACCTACCTCGTTCTCGACGTTTGATGTCGATCCTCCATTGTACTTGACTACTTTTTCACAATACTCCTTCCAAATCCGACCTGCATACAAGACAAGCAAAAACTATGCATGCATCCTACTTATATACTAACAGGTTAGAAATCCAAACATATACTGATCAAACTATAAAAAGTTCATGAATTGGGATGGGAAAAACATTTTCTTTATTACTTTGAATGAGTCAACTTACAAAAGCTGAGTTCGGCCACCGCTCCGTGAACCTGATCCTGGGCTCCTGTTTGACTGTCCTCCAACTGCTTTTCTTTGTATCTCTTGTAGCACAAGGAAAGGCTAAAGGGTTGGGACAATGGGAATACGCAAATGGGCAGAGTTTCTTTGCTATATTTTTCCTCTTCCAAATGGGATCTCTACCCCTTCTTTTATAGGCTAGAAGGAGCTAGGTATTTGGACAAATCCTTGGCCATGCATGGCCGAGAGTTTCAATTAACTCACCCATATCTTTTGTGTTCCATTGACAACTTTCCTTTTTTCGTTCTTTTGTCGGTCCACGCGGGTTGTTTTGGGCCAGCCAGCGTGTACGTGCATGCAATAATGGAGTAGGGTGCGTGGGCCTTTATAAAGGAGGATTTGTAAAGAGTTGTTCAGCAGTGCTTTGGCAAAGAAGGGGTATGAGATGGCCTGATGCTAGGTAAGCATGTGTGGTGCAATTTAGGGTTATAACAAACCCTTCATGCTACCTCAAACTTGCATAACTTCAAATGTATCAATTAGTACCTACAATAAACCTTACACAATAATAGATATTAAATGTGCTCAATAGAGTCTAATAGGATATATGTTCTCTCTTATTTATACTTGCATGTAGCTTCCTCAAGGGGTTACCTTCTAACAAACTTTAACCCAATTTCCTTCTTTTAGGGATAACCCACTTCTAACCCACTTTGCTACAAATAGTAAATTCTCCACTTCTAGTTGCAAATAAATTATTTTTAATTATTTTCTAATTGCAACAACTTAACCCATGATTAACTCCTAGTTTCACCCACTTGACTAGTCAACTTTTTCTAAGAGCTTCTAGAATAATTTGACTTCTTTGACCTTCTAGATAACTCATGAGGGTTATCCAACCTCACAAGGCCATAACTCTCTAACCATGAGGAGTTATGTGGCATTCCACATATCACCAGAAATGGAATGACATGTACTATCCATCTATAATAGTTTTACCTGCATATAAATTAATCTTCATACAATTATGCATAAATCAAACTGAAGTCCCTTAATCATACTGTTGGGGCTACCAGAATTCTCTATCAGACTTGCTTCAAGGGTTGACATCAATGAAAACCAACCCAATTAATCAAAAACAAATCTCCAAACTATGTAAAAATAATGGTATGTGAGAGAAATATCTTAGGTCTAATAATTTTAGAGAATTGGGAAATAAGGATTTTATCAATAAGGGAACATTTTTTTGTGAATTTTTAGTATACCAAATCTCACACCATATAGTAAAGTTCGTGATAGAACTTGTGGATAATATTAACTTTAGACAAGACATTTTAATATTGAAATGATAGCATATTTATTTTTAAAATATAAAGTAGAATAACCATATTAATTCAGCTTGCCAAAGTGTGATACATACTAAATTGTTCCTCAATAAACTACATGACTAGATAAGTAGAAGATGTTATAACATCTAGTTTATTTCCTTTGTAACAAATATGAATAGTAGAGAGCTCTTTTTTGGAAATTTTTGAAGCTATGACATTAGTTTTTAAGGCTAACTTCTAGTTTAAAGGAGTCACAAAATCTAGTGAGAATCTGCAATTGACTTTGAAATCCAAAATGTATGAGACATGAGAATGATATTGTGTGGTTATTATATGCAAAATATATGAAAATAATAACACAAAAAATACATGTAGTTGGCCTAAAATTATCAACTTGCGACTTCTCCAACTCATCTATCTATAAGTTAATAAGTGATGTCAAAGAATCTAGTGGGAACCATTGACAAAGGAGTGTTGATGAAGAAATAATTGATAAAAAGTCATTAATGAAAATTTTGTTGAAATTGCAATCATTTCAAGAGAGTGAGTGACTAATAGGTCATCAGGAAGGAATTTGTTGACAAGAATGACTATTAATAAGGAGGTAGCCAATAGAGGAGTGGGTGATGATGGAGTCATTTACAAGGAAGTGATCAATGCATCTCTCATTAATGATGAGTATCCTAACATTAGTTAAGTTACAATGTCAATGTAAATGAATGATGATATTTTTTGTCATGTCAATGGCAAGTGATAATGTGAATCATTAGAATTCAATATTGATGACATGTCAATCGAGGAAAAGTATTAGGATTAAATTAATAACATCAAAATCAACAAAGACAAGCTAACACATGTTAAAGGAAACAGCAGAGAAGCGATCAATAGGAATGTGAAGAGATAGAGAAAAAGTATAGCCACCAAGAGAAACATGGCAGGTAACTAGAATAGAGTAGAATGAGAAGAGGAAAGTCCGAGAAGGCATGTGGAAAATATGAAAATGGTATAACCATATATAAGAAGATAAAGAAAAAGATAATTTTTGAGTAGTTAGCAAGTAAAGTATGTAAATAAGGAAGAAGGAAGTGTTTGAGGAAGTTTTTCCGATTGAAGAAGGGTGGGTGCAAGCTAATGATGGACTCTCATGATGTGTTAGTAGCAATGCAAAAACAGAAAAATAGCAATTTTTTAACTTGGAGGGATTATTCAAGGTACTTTTACAATGAATTTGAATATGGTGTAAAAATACGAAATGTAGGAAATTGAACTATATTTTTGAATATATCATTTTTATTTATAGAAATTGTCAATAACTATGTGAAATTTGATTGTTCTAATAGTGGTATGTTACTCTTCATGCAAAATATAATGTATATGTCTTTGTTAGTGCAGGTGTTGAGTACCTTATTGATGGATTTTCCTTAAAAAAAATTATAATTGTAGAGAACCCATTATTCTAGTGTGGTGTTTTTTTTCAAAATTTATAATATTAAATTTATATTATTTTTAAATTATGAAAGTCAACATATCCTTGAAATTACAATGTCTTATGTTAGTGTAGGCTACGAGGATATTAATGTTATCAAACAAATTTTTTTTTAATATTGTATATCTCGATCTCTTTTAGTGCGGTGTATAACTTATTCTAAAAATGGTTAAGCTCATAAAACATTATAACAGAAATAAAAGAGGTATGTATTTTTGGATTCTAATATATGACAAGAAAAAACTATATTAAAAATAGTATAATATATCAATATTTTTTTTAAATTATATATATAGAATATGCATAGCCAACTCTATCTATGTTTGTAGTTTCATTGACAATGGATTTGTGTAGCCTATAGAAAAATAATGTCAAAAATAGAGATATAGAGAGGTATTCATAAAAATGAGGTTTTTATGTATTTTCAAACCAAACCACTCGATTTTTCATCCCAAACCTAAATCCAAGAAAACCAACTCAAAAAACATGTATGCTAGAGTTTTCATACCCACCAGAAAAAAATTGAAATGAAAATAATGCACTTGCACTTTAGGAACACGCACACATTTCTAAAGTGCATGTTAACGTTATTAGGAATAGGAATGTGCATGCATTCCTAAAGTGAATGAATGTTATTAGGAATAGGAATATGTTCACATTAGTATTAACACAAAATCTCTCTCTCTCTCTCTCTCTCTCTCTCTCTCTCTCTCTCTCTCTATATATATATATATATATATTCCTTCATCTCTCTGACCTCTCTCTCCCCATATCTCGCTCACTCTCTTCCCCCCCTCTCTCTCTTCATATCCCTCTCTCTCTTACCGTTCTTCCCCTGTATCCTTGTCTCCCTCTTCCACCCTCTCTCTCGCCCATCATCCCCCTTCTCTCTGTTAATGTTTTGGTAGTTGTGGGAGGTATTAACCTCCATGGATAAACCTTTGACTAGAATAGAATATTCTTAAAGAAATATAAAAACCTAAACAAGTGTGTGAAAACCCTGGAAGACAAGTTGGCTCAGCAGAATAAGTACTATTGAAGTATTATATGAATAAAAGAACAGGTCGGCTCTGCTTGAAGAGACCCCTGTTCAGGTGGCCAGATTATTATAAATAGAAGGTGCTTGAGATCATTTGGAAAAAAACTCACATTTAATAAAGTGGTGTGCAAGTTTAGAGGAAGAATGTAACATCCCTCCGTTACACCTAAGAAAATTCAAAGCATACAAGGTAAACTCCTTTTTTTCTCTATGTAAATTAACATCAACCTGATCATCCAATTCCCTAATCCATCAACCCTAAACATAATCAACCCTAACGCAAGGCTAACCATCAACATTATCAATCATACATCAACATTGAAATATATGTTGTGCGCAGGAGTAAACAATTCTAGAACATTCACATGTGACCTTAAGTAATGGCGCAAGTTAAACAGACTTCTACAAAATCCTACCTTCACTTAATTAATGCACTTAATTAATGGTGCCATTACTACCTATGAAACATTTGATAAGTCCATCATACCTATCATAAAACATTTGATGGATGTAGCCACTTAAGAAACATTCTAGAAAAAGCCAACTATCAACCTTCAAGATGTACGATTAGAATCTACCATCATATGTTATCTTCCAAGTAATTCAAAACAATTTATTAAAGGAAGGATACACCGGAGTCGTACGCATAACAGGATCACATAATTCATTTAAGATCGTAAGAACTGGTTGCATTTACAAATAAAAAGGAACTTTAAAAAAATAATAAAAGTCGGTCACGCTAAAAATTACTTCTACCTTATTGATAAAATATATTGGTACTAAAAACCTAAATCTCATTGGGCAAGGACATTGAACTAGACATAAATCTAGCTCATAACTAAAAGCAAAATTCAAGGCTGAGCGCCGAATTCACTGGACTTAGCCACAATGCAAAATATTGTTATTCACAGAACAACATCATGTCTAAAAGGATCATCGAGATCACTTTGGGTACCCCTGAAGGGAAGGAATGCCAATAGAAATCATAGAAGACGGCGCGGACTATAATCGTTGTGAGTTCAGACAGAGATGTACCAGAATGGTGCACCAACTGAATTCATTGACTCAAGGACGAGGCCTTAAGGTTGTTGAACACCTTGAAGGAATAACTGTGTAGAGGAGGGCATAGGGAAGACATAATTTCTGAGAATTCTGTGGAAGCTCTGCCAGGAGGGCATTGAGCAAGTGTAAGAGTGCACGGAGGGAACTCTATTTTGAGTTCAGTGAGAAGACAAAGTTGTTGAATACTCTATTTTTTCAGCAAGGAGTGCTTGAATAGGAGGCTTCCAAGAGGGAATCAATCTCCATTTGAATGAGAAGGCAAGGGTTGAATCCCTTAGAGGTTCGAGTAGGAAAATATCAGGACGGATAGCACATTTGTGTGCAGGGACCCCGCAAGGAGTGCAGAAGTCGAGAAACCTTTTGAGGTTTCAAAGTCGATAAAGATCAGGAGGAGGAACACCTCTTAGAATATAGGCGAGAGCCAAGGTTATAGGCTTCGCAGTAGAGACAAAGGTCGAGGCCTTTTGGAGCAAGAAATATTCCAAGGGAAAGGAAGAAGGGCATGCTCAAGGTAGAGCACAGCTACTGTTAGATCAGCTGGAGAGGTGAGATATGGGTCGTTGAATCTACGTCCAAACAGAAGGAGGAAAACGTGCAAGGAGGTTATATCTGGGTCATTAGATCTAGCACCAAGGACCGATAGTCATCGGATCTGAAGGAAGGCGCATGGAGTTTAACCTCTGGGAGGTCGCGCAGAAGAGTAGCTAAAACGGACGGTGGAGACACTTTGAGGGAGAAGTGTCAAGTTGTTGTGGGTCATGGGATCTTGTAGAGAAATGAGGGGATTAAGTTCGAGTATCTTCCGATACTATAAAGATCAGGATAGATAGCGACCATCAGATCCAGATCAACGGTAGTCGTTGATCTCATACAAGAAATCACGAATTCAGGTATTGCAAGCTGTGATATTTGGCACCTTGCTACATCATGTATCAGGGGTAGAAATAATTTATTTTCAACTGCGAAATCGCAAAGTGTCGAGCCCCAAGGGCTCGTTAAAACACGTGCCACGCCCATTAGGTGGGGACTGCGTGGTTGACAGGTGGCATAACAACAAGTGCCCAGAGAAAAGTGTAAGCAGGTGACAGGTGGAGTACACGCGTCACCTTGGAAGGATTCAACCCATTGTTGACTTATCACATCTCGGAGACTCACAAAGGAGGAGCACAAAGGTTCAACACTCCAACTCGCGAGGTCGTGAGTTGCGAGTAGTGCTAACACTTAGCCCTAGCTAATGGTTATGTGTGGAAGGCGCTAACAAGGAGGATCCATACCCATATCTCATTCTCGGGTATCGGTGTTTGGAGAAAGAGGAGTCGGGGGTCATCGACTCATGAACTTGCAAGTTGTGAGAGGCACTTGCGCTAAGGCCCGGTTGTGGTTGCATGGAGATGTAAGGCTCATGCCTGGTGTTAAGTTGCACAAGGAGGGTTTTCATGAAGGACCTGTGGATCAGATTCATAAGGTTCCAATAGAGATCTGAGGGAGCCACTTCAGCTCAAGGATAATTTAGAACGATCCTATGTGGATCTCGGCCCAAGGGTTAGGGGTCTACAATCAAGTGGTATCAGAGCCTGATTCTCTGTCTGTATACTACAGGAAGAAGGAGGAAGAAAGAAAAGAAAACAATACTCTGATAGGCATCAAAGTGGTATTAGAGCTTGTTTCTGTCAGTATATTGCAGGTAGAGGGAGCCAGAGGAAAAGGAAGACAGAGTGTTGAATCTCTATGATGATTGGTGCAAGGTGCGTAGCAGTCAATAGACAGTCAGGAAAATTGTAGGAAAGGCTGGAAGCACTCACGGTTGCAGAGTGATATCAGCAAGTTTTCCAAGAGGGAAGACATGAATAAGAAGATGGTTATTGAAGGCCATGGACGTGGTGGAAAGAAGAACCACCAGCAGCAGAGAAAATATGAAATGGATAAAGAACTCGCTGAGATAAGGGAGAGAATGGAAGTGCTTGCACTATGGGTGCAACACGATGCAAAGACACGATGGGTGTATGAATGGCCCATGAAAAGGAAAGAAAAGTTGCCAGTCAAGGAGTTGTTGGCCAAAAGACAGCAAAGGTTGTTGAGGAGGTGGCTAAGGTATGTGAAAATCCTTAGGGCCATAGAGGAGATGGTTCATGCCTATGAACTAGAAGCTGGGAGAAAACTCAGTGATGATGAAGAGGAGAGATTGAGCAGAGATATCATAGACTGCCAAGTGGGCAGAGATGGACTTTCAAGTTTCCAGGTGGGCAATGAGATGGGATCACTAGGGGATCTCATAGACTGCCAGGAGAGCAGAGAGGAAATCCCATATTTCCAGGTGGGCAAGGGAGAGAAGATGAAATTGTCTGAAAGTCTCATGAACTCAGGGATGAGTTTGGATCAGTGAGAGGAGCTGATATAGAAGGATTAGAGGAATCTCCTGATCATTGGAGGAATTCGGATATTCCTACCAAGCAGGAAAGACGAGGCTAGGGAAGATGTTGCAGGTACAGCAACAGAACGATAGCCAACAGAGACTGTCAAAGAAGAAGAAGAAATAGGACAGACATCAGAACCTGACCCAGCTGAGGAAGAAGAGCATTCAGTAGAAATGCTCAAAATTTTCAGTCAAGAGGTTGAACAGGGGATAACTACAGCACTGGAAGCTGTAGCAGAAGAAGAGCATGTCGATAATATGCTCACTCCATGGGAGATGGAGTTGGAGATGCTGGAGGATTGGTTGAACCATCTAGAGCTAGTAGATGACTACCATGAGCAGACATTCATGAAAATGTTAGCAGAGGAGCATTCCAAGGAATCACTCAGAAATTTTAGCCAGGGATATGAATAGATGATGACTGTAGTATCGAGGCATGCAGCAACAGATGAAGGGAAATTCTAGTCTGAGGAATAGCTGGAGGAAGCTAGAATTCAACCAGCTCAAGGGGAAATGGTAGAAGCAAGTTTGTCAGAGAAGGTGACTGAACAGTAGCTCAGTCAAGAAGATAAGACTACAGAGATGAATTTTGCAGCAGGGTGGAAATTTGAGGCCACAGAGGAAGAAGATGGCATGGGAGATCTAGTTTATCTACCCATTTGCTGGGAATAAGTGAAGTGGAGCAAGCTACAAAAGGAGAGCTAGCCATGGGAGCAGCTGGATGAGATAATTGAGGGAATAAGAAGGTTGATGTCAAGGTCAGCAGTGGAAACTACCAGTGAGGAGGAACTGTGCAGAGGAGAACCTGCCATAGCAGCAGGGCAACAGATGCAGTAGCAGCAGTGAAGCGAGGGAGCGGATGGGCAGCTCCAAAGAACTGTTTGGGATCTAGGTGGATTTCAACAACGATGTTGGGAAGCTCATGAGCATGAGCTCATGAAATTTTCACAACAAAGGAGTATGATGCAGGAGCATCACTCCAAGCCTGCTACACGCTAGATAGCCAGCACATCAAGCGTGCATTCAATGGAAGGAGAGAGGCGCAACCCTCTCTTTTTATTCAAATTTTGAAAATTGTATTAAATGGTTGTAAGGTTGAGATCTAGATCTGATTCGGACTAGACAACCATTCAATGAAATTGAATGTAAATTAATGAGAGTTGGTGAGATGGAGGGAAGAGCTCGAGTAGCCCCCTTTTGTAAAAAGATCCTTTGTATCTGTAGGATGAGTCTACAGAGAGAAAGAGAAGATAGAGAAAAGAGAGGGAGATGAGACTCTATTGTCGTCCGAGCTCGAACACATTGTAATTAGACATTGATATTAATACAAATCAGTTTTTCCTGCATATGTGTTTTCCATGTGTTTATGTGTCTTTTATGAATGTTGTGTGTTTATTCATGTTGTAGATGTATGTTAAGTTCCATCTGCAGGAGATAGATAGATTTTCCTATCTGTGAGTTCTTTGATTTCAGGTTTGGGTTCTTTGAGGCTTCATGCAAGAGGTTGCATGACATAATACTGCGTGTTCTTCAATCTAGTGCAAGGAGTGCACTTCTGAATTCTACGGAGTTCAGATAGAGACATGTCAGAAGGGCGCACCAACTAAAGTCATTGACTCAAGGAGGAGGCCTCAAGGTTGTTGAACACCTTGAAGGAAGAAATGTGCAAAGGAGGGCACAGGGAAGACAGAATTTCTAAGAATTCTATGGAAGCTCTGTCAGGAGGGCATTGAGCAAGTGCAAGAGTGCACAGAGAGAACTCTATTTCGAGTTCAGTGAGAAAACAAAGTTGTTGAATACTCTATTTATTCAGAAAGGAGTGCTTGAACAGGAGGCTTCCAGGAGAGAATCAATCTTCATTTGAAGGAGAAGGCAAGGGTTGAATCCCTTAGAGGTTCGAGTAGGAAAATCTCGGGACGGATAGCATAGTTGTGTGTAGGGACCCTGCAAGGAGTGCAAAAGTTGAGAAACCTTTCAAGGTTTCACAGTTGATAAAGATCAGGAGGAGTAACACCTCTTAGAATACAGGCAGGAGCCAAGGTTACAGGCTTTGCAGTAGAGACAAATTTTGAGGCCTTTTGGAGCAATAAATCTTCCAAGGGAAAGGAAGAAGGGCATGCTCAAGGTAGAGCACATCTATCGTTAGATCAGCTGGAGAGGAAAGATCTGTGTCGTTGAATCTATGTCCAGACAGTAGGAGGAGAGTGCACAAAAAGGTTATATCTAGGCCATCAGATCTGGCACCAAGGACCGATAGTCATCAAATCCAAAGGAAGGGGCATGGAGTTTAACCTCTGGGAGGTCGCGTAGGAGAGTAGCTAAAATGAACGGTGGAGACACTTCGAGGGAGAAGTGTCGAGTTTCCATGGGACATGGGATCTTGCAGAGCAGCGAGGGGATTAAGCTCGAGTATCTTTCAATACTCTAAAGCTCAGGATGAATAGTGACCGTCAGATTCGGATCAACGACATTCGTTGATCTCATACAAGAAATCGTGAATTCGGGTATCGCAAGCTAGGAGGCAGAGTTATTTGCGCTACAAAGCCTTGAGTCGCGAGATCACAATTCGACCTGAATCGTCAATCGAGGAGGAAGGAGAGCTATGATATTTGGTGCCTCGCTACATCATGTATCGAGGATAGAAAGAATTTATTTTCGACTGCGAAATCGTGAAGTGTCGAGTGCTAAGGGTTCATGCAAACACGTGTCACGTCTGTTAGTTGGGGACCGCATGGTTGACAAGTGGCATAACAACAAGCGCCTAGAGAAAAGTGTAAGTGGGTGACAAGTGGAATACACGCATCACCTTGGAAGGAGTCAACCCATTGTTGAATTATCGCGTCTCAGAGACTTGCAAAGGAGGAGCACAAAGGTTCAACACTCCAACTCGCGAGGTCACGAGTTGCGAGTAGTGCTAACACTTAGCCCTAGCCAGTGGTTATGTGTGGAAGGTGCTAACAAGGAGGAGCCATACCCGTATTGCATTCTTGGGTATTGGCGTTTGGAGAAAGAGGAGTCGGGGGTCATCGACTCACGAACTCGCAAGTTGTGAGAGGCGCTTGCGCTAAGGCCCGGTTGTGGTCACATGGACATGTAAGGCTCGTGCCTAGTGTTAAGGTGCATAGGGCAGGTTTTCATGAAGGACCTGTGGATCGGATTCATAAGGTTCCAATAGAGATCTGAGGGAGCCGCTTCATCTCAAGGAGAATTTAGAACGATCCTGTGGGGATCTCGGCCCGAGGGTAGGGGGTCTGTAATCATAAGATCATCATTTCCCTTTTAGAATTTTAATCCCCCAATATCATTTGATTTTAATAAATTAATTGAATTTCTTACCCCCTTCTCATTACATGTTTAAATATGATTATTATTTTTTACCACAAGTGTCACTTAGACCTAGATTTTAATTTCACTAGGTTGAGCGACATTTTTATTCGGGAAATGTTTTTTTAAATCTTACTTGTCACATCATTCATTCTAAAGCCGTCTAGGTTTATTCACATACCAATTAAAAATGTGACGTGCCCTTCAGGATGCACTAGTTTCTCTAAGGGTGTCACTCACCTCTTTTCGTCTTCCTTGCGTGACATGCCCTTCAGGACGCACTACATGCTCCAAGGGTGCCACTCACCTCTTTCTAGTTTCCTTACATGATGTGCCCTTCAGGATGCACTATGTGCTCCAAGGGTGCCGCTCACCTCTTTCTGGTTTCCTTGTGCGACGTGCCCTTCAGGACACACTACGTGCTCCAAGGGTGCCACTCGCCTCTTGACTAACTTGGTAGACATCAAAAACACCTGGAGTCAATACTCCACTAGGTGATCTTGTGGGAGACTAAGGGAATCTAAGGAATAATTCCCCTGCCTTATTGCATGCCCTTTACAATCATCATGAGCGACTATCGCAGTATGCCCTCATGACATCATGGGTCTTCTCGAAATAGGTAATCATCAACCTACAATTCGATCCACAGCGGGAGTGCTAGTAGGCTATGGTAGGGATGTTTTCCAAACCTCTCCCTCAAGTCTCTGGTTGTCGTACGTAACCCCTCTACTCTACACGTGAGTCTGGTCAGCAAGATATCGTTAGCCCGCATCATCAACAAATCATGTCAGCAATAATAATCAATCATCATAGCATCTAATCAGATGTACATATGTCATATCAACAACAATCAAACCCCAATAGTCCACTCCTTGAATTGATCCAAAGTCCAAGGGGTTTCATCGATACCTATGCATCCTCAAGGTCCAAAGTCATGCACACTCAGGAGAACCTAGTCAATAGCACCTGTCTATGTAAATACACAAAATAACATATCATTGTATCCATAATTCCTCATAATCATAATCAAACAACCAATAGTATAATAATACAGATCACTTGCAAGAAAGTGTCCTCAAAGAATAAGTTCACTCAGTGCACACAACAGAGGGATGTTACATACACCCCCTCTTGGTATAAACTTCATCTCGAAGTTTCACAGTATATAAGTGCCAAAATAATGTGTATCATAGTATCATAAGTCTATCTATCAAACAAAAATGGAAATTGTTGGTGCATATCATATGCTTCCTCCCAGGTCATCGAGTGCAGACTATAATTGTCCCACTGGACCTTGACATGATCTATTGTTCAACGTCGTAGTTATCAAATGCGATGATCCAGGATGTGGATTGGCTCAGCCATGAGTGCACCCTCATTAGATACCTGCAAGGAAATCATGTCAATAACATGTTTAGGATCATTAATATAAAGTCTCAAAACAGATACATGAAAAACATTGTGCATACGCCTCAAAGAATCAGGCAAGGCTAGTCGATAGGCCATGAGCCCCTTCCTTTCCACAATATCGAAAGGTCCCACAAACCTAGGAGATATTTTATTACCCTTTCCCAACTTGATCGAACTATTATGTGGTTTCACCCACAAGAATACTTGATCGCCACATCGTAATTGTAGTCAACACGATGCACATCGGCATAACTCTTCTACCGATCCTGCTCTTCCTTGATCATTTGTCTTATAGTTTGTAATTGATATTCCATTTCTCGAATCACTTCCGATCCCACCAAGACACTATCCTCAAGCTAATCCCAACTCAAGGCGTCCGACATGGATGCCCATAAATAAACTTGAAAGGCATCATCTTAATGGTGCTTTGATAACTGTCGTTATATGCAAATTATACCAATGGAAGGAATTACTCCCAACGCTTCAGTTGGTCCATCATGTACATGCGCATCATTTCCTCCAATATTTGGTTTTTTCATTTGGTCTTCTTGTCTGTCTCCAGGTGATACGTGGTACTAAAGTTAAGTCTAGTTCCCAAGGCCTCTTGGAAACTAGTCTAAAAATCGTCCAGTAAACACCGATCCTTCATTCCTCTAAAAAAGAATAAGGGTTTAAGATCTGTGATCATCTTCATGACTCCAAGGTGAGCCATGTACACTACTCTGTGAGCCTCATTTATGATCAAACTCCTCAACTCATCGTTTGGGGGTATGTAATTTCAATTGTTAAATCTTAAAAGTCCATCGTCGTCCAACGTAAATTCTTCAAATATTGGTACCATCATTTTGTTTTGTCTGAAAATCCTTGACCTCCTTGTACTAGTCATCGTCGCACTGTAAATTTATAATCATTTCATGTAGATTCATCTGAAGAGGCATCACCAAAAATATGCACGGTCTCCGACTCAATGCATCAGCCACTTTGTTCATAGTTCCTTCTATGTAAGTAATCTTGAGATCGTACTCGCTAAGTGACTCTGACCAACGTCGTTGTTTCACGTTCAAGTCACTTTGTGTAAAGATGTGATGTAGTCCATAGTGGTCCGTTTAGTTCAAAATTCTTTCCAATAAGGTAGTGCCTCCAAAATCTCGAGTCTTAAACAATGGCTAACAACTCCAAATTGTGTGTCGCATAGTTCTCCTCATGCTTTCTCAACCTTCTCGAGACGTAAGAAATCACTCGATCATCTTGCATCAAGACTCCGCCTAAGCCTTATTTGGATGTGCTAGTTCATACCAATAAGTCTGTGTCCATGTCAGGGACCTTTAGTATCAGTGCTCTTGTCAACAACCCCTTGAGCCTCCAAAATGCTTCCGGGCATTCTCGGTCCAACAAACTTCTTGTTCTTCTTATGCAATTCTGTAATCGGATTTTCTATATTTGAGAAACACTTGATGAATCATCGATAGTATTCTACTAAACTCAAGAAGCTACACACTTCTGAGATGTTCGTCGGCATGGACCATTCCATAATAGTGTTGGTTGTGGAAACTGATTATCTTCCTGATTCAGAGGTCCTTGCTTTCAGCCATGTTTATACCCCATGAAGTATTTACACCCCAGAAGTATGTACACTCTTCCACGCGGGGGAGTGTAGAGGGGGGGTACCCCCTCTGCGGGATCTGGGGGGTCCATCCCCCTGGATGGGGGGTTTGGGGGCGAAGCCCCCGAAGAAAAAATTGCCTTGTAAAAGTATATTGTAATTTCATTGTAAATCTGGACCGTTCATTATAAGGTCGCAGATCTAACGGTAGAGATTATGTTAGGGTTTTTTTTGTCCTAGAAAGCAACCCTCTTTTATGAGGGAAATGCATTGTGGCTATGGATGATGGTGAATATTGTATTATGAGAGAGGAGACTGTGAGAGAAAGAAGAGGAAGTTATAGCGGGTTTTTCTGTAGGTTGTATCCCTTCATTTGTTGGATAATAATAAAGGAAGGACCTAGCAATTTCTCTAGTGGAAGTAGCCCACACTGGGTGAACCACGTAAATCTGTGTCTCTCTTGTATTGTGTGTATTCTGTGTTTTGTTTCTGCATTTGTTTTATTTTATTGCTCCGCAGTCCTGTTTTTCTAACAAATAGCCTCGACCTTTGCTGGATCCACGGCTATACCTTCGTCAGAGATGACATGCCCTAAGTAGTGAATTTTCAACTGATAAAATGAGCATTTAAATAATTTCCCATACAATTTGTTCTCTCGCAAACACTGTAGTACCAAGCACAAGTGTTTGTCATTCTCCTCCATCATCTGAGAGTAAATAAAAATGTCGTCAATGAATACTTGGATGAACTTTTCCAAGTAGTCATGGAATACCTCATTCATCAAACTCATAAATACCCCTAGGGCATTCATCGTTCCAAATGGTAAAACTGTAAACTCGTAATCTCCAAACCTCATCTTAAAGGTGTTCTTAGGGAAGTCATCCTCCTTGATCCATAACTAGTGATACCCTGATCTCAAATCGATATTTGAAAACACCGTCGCACCCTTCATCTGATTAAATAGATCATCAATCCTTGGCAACGGATATTTATTCTTGATCATTTCCTTGTTCAATTGATGGTAGTCAACGCAATCCCCACGACCCATCCTTCTTTTGAATAAAGATAACATGCACATCCCACGGTGACACGCTAGGACGTATAAATCCCATGTCTAGCAACTCCTTCAGTTGCATTTTCAACTCCTGTAACTCTGGGGTCAACATTCGATGATGAATTCTTGCTATCGGTTCAGTTCCTTGTTTTATGTCTATGGTAAATTCCAAATCCCTCTCTATTGACATCCTAGGTAACTCCTCCAGGAAGACGTCCGCAAACTCTCTCACCAATGGAAGGTGTTCTAGACCTTTTGTTACTCCCTTCTTATTTTAATGCAAGGATCGCCATAAAGCTTACATTTCGTGCACATTCTCTTCCGTAGCTACAAGGAAGAGATGAACCTCAGGGAAACTCTCTAGTTCCGACCTACAATCACGCATCTTTGTCCCTCATCATCGACCAAGATCAGATGTTTTATCTTATAGTTGAGTATCGCCTCATGCGATTCGAACTAGTACATATCGATCACGAAGTCACAAGATCCTAAGATCATGACGTACATGTTGGCCCCAGTGACAAAACTCTCCCGAGTTAAGGCTACATCTTGTAACCTTCGATAGCACCGGAATCTATCAAAATGATAAGGGTCTAGTCAGGGATGGTACTTGATGTCTCGAACACAGTCAACTGGTTCTCTGCCTGGTGGTTATTCACCACTGCATGAATCCGATGGGCCTTGCCCAAATCTCCCACAGTAGTGGGTCTGTCTGATCCAGTTTTTCTAGTCCTCTCCACTTGGCAGTCATGTTGGTAATGTGGATCTCCACATTCCATCACACTTTCTTCGGTCCAGTAATCCTGGTACCTGAAGTAGAAGTCGAATCCTAACATTAAGGCCCAACACGAACTTGTTGACCTTAATTTTCTTGGTAATTTCGTGTGGAGCATACCAAAGCATCTCCAAAAATAGGCCTCATACTTGGGCATCGTATGGCCACCCTGTCGCAAGGCATTGAACTCATTGAGCCGACACTCAATGAATCCTTTCGAGAGATACCTCTCTTGGAATCGTTCCTCGAACAGTTCCCATGACACGTCTTCAACTACCATGTTCAAATGCGGCAGGAGCATCTTCCACCATAGAAGAGTTCTCCCCTTTAGTTGAAAGACCGACATGTGGACCTTTATGTTGGAGGTTGTAACCGCGAAGTGTGAATCACATCACCTTTATCTACAACCATGCCTCGATGGTGTAGCCATCCAAAACACTCATAGACTTGATAACTCATCCCTCTCGAGTTCTCAATGAATTCTAATGGTACTGGTAGGGGCGCTCTATGGACCCTCAGTGGTATAGGCACCCTGGCCTTATCTCAGTACAGATGGTGAGTCAAGGCCTCTGAAAATCTCTGGAAGGACCCTGGGCATACCATCATCATCCCTTACTACAATCAAATCCATCCCAAGGGCTTGTTCCTCCCCCTTGGGGGTTAACCTTTGAGGATACAAGCACTTCTAAAGGTGTCACACCTCCTTCCACAACACCACACTGCAAATCTCTGTGGCATATTATAATCGAGATCATCACATGGACACGTTAAAGTTTTAATTAGCGCTATTTTATTACTCAAGGGTTTATTGTAGTGGAAATCATGGTGATCCACAATACAAGGGTTGAACCCGCTCCGATACCATATGTAACATCCCTCCGTTACGACTAAGAAAAGTCGAAGCATACAAGGTAAAATCCTTTTTTTCTTTCTATGTAAATTAACCTCAACCTGATCATCTAATTCCCCAATCCATCAACCCTAAACATCAATCAATTGTGACACAAGGGTAACCATCAACATTATCAATCATACATCAACTTTGAAATATCTATTGCGCATGAGAGTAAACAATTCTAGAACATTCACATGTCATCTTAAGTAATGGCACAAGATTTATCATCAGTTATGTTAACTTTAATTTAAGCGCATGAGAAATCCTAATTATATTTCCATGGCGCAAGTTAAATAGACTTCTACAAAATCATACCTTCACTTAATTAATGGTGCCATTACTACTTATGACACATTTGATAAGTCCATCATACCTATCATAAAACATTTGATGGATGCATCCACTTAAGAAACATTCTAGCAAAAACAAACTATCAACCTTCAAGGTGTATGATTAGAATCTACCATCATATGTTATCTTCAAAGTAATTCAAAACAATTTACTAAAGGAAGGATACACTGGAGTCGTACGCACAACAGGATCACATAATTCATTTAAGATCGTAAGAACTGGTTTCATTTACAAATGAAAAGGAACTTTAAAAAAATAATAAAAGTCGTTCATGCTAAAAATTACTTCTACCTTATTGATAAAATATACTGGTAATAAAAACCTTAATCTCATTGGGCAAGGACAGTGAACTAGACATAAATATAGCTCAGAACTAAAATCAGAATTCAAGGCTGAGCGTTAAATTGACTAGACTTAGCCATAGTGAAAAATATTGTTATTCACAAAACAACATCATGTCTAAAAGGATCATCGAGATCACTTCGAGTACCCCTGAAGGGAAGGAATGCTAAGAGAAATCATAGAAGACGAGGCGAACTGTAATTGTTGTGATCTCTCACATAGCCTCATCTTGATATCTGACTGGACCCTTGAATTCACGAGTACTCACATCGATCAGCATTAACACAAGATATCTCAAAAGATGTTTGGACACATGGTGGCAGTAATGCAAGCTTATGGAAGTATTTTAAATGTCGCTCGTATGATGACAATGGGTTGCCCAATTTAATAATTTTGTTAAGATTATCGACCTTCCAGTTTGCATGAAGAACATTGTTATAAATTTGTATTGGGAAGTGTGGGAGGTAGAATAGTGTTGGTGCCTCGGTTGTGTGTCTTGCCTACTCATGGGATGGACACCTACACCCCAACTGGTGATTAATTCCCAAAATCGTGATTTCGTTTCAGTTGAAAGGGAGAGAATACTTAAGTTTTATCCCACTTACCTTATCACATCTGAACAAATTTTATTAAAAAAAATTTAAATGGGGAAAGAGATTGAAAACACTAAAATCTTCTTATCATCTAGATTGAGATGAGCAATGAAGGAAGATTCGCAAAGGGAACCATTGAAATGGAATTTGTCAAAATCGAAGGATAGAAGTCCCTAGATCGTTACCTTTTGATACTATTGTGGATTCCTACCAAAACAAAAAAATCGGAGTGGCATTGAAGACTGTGACTGTTGACTGACTAATACATGTTGTCTGAATAAATATACAAAAAGTCGTTTGTATGAATATACAAGATATTTTTCTGTCATTCATAAATATTAAATCATTGTAGACATATATTCATTGTCAATATAAAACATTGTTTTTATAAATATAGAAGATAGTTGTTTGTCCTTCAATATATTAAACTCGTTGTTAGACATATATTCATTACCTAAATAAAACGTTGTTCATAAAATAGTAATCTCCTGAAATCAAATGTTATTCAATTAAATGATATTCAATGATTCACTAGCAGTGGTAA
>ML859498.1:6393-25461 GCA_009831015.1 Picea engelmannii | reverse complement strand
CTCAATATTCCAAAATTTAAGTGGTTACAATTTATGGGAATGGTGATGTTGTTGATGTGATGATACTTATTATTATATGCTCATGATATATTCAATGCAATCATAGATGATACATTTATAATAAATTATTGAACATTGTTGATAAAGTGAAGGAATATATATTGTGGTTAAAAGTGGTATAAAGTGCTCGTATTGATTCACTCCCCCTCTTAGTATTCCAAAATTTAAGTGGTTACAATATATGGGAATGGAGTGAGTTCAGGTTAAGAGTGATAAGGGTTAGAGAATTATAAAAGTTACTTATCAAGGGATATAATGGTTATTGAGGTTCCATATTATAAGGGTTGGGTTATAATGGTTATTCTTTAGTGTTTACAATAATTTTAAGGGTGGGGAATTATGGGTTATATGGTTCAGGGTTTATATGGGCTAGGGGTCATATGGGTTCAGGTCTATAGGGGTTACAAGTTGGGGGTGATATGGTTAGGGATTAAGTGTGATATGGGCTTAGGATTGTATGGATTTAAGATTTATAACTATTAATACATAGAAATTTTGTATAATGGTGAAGAGGTAGGTGAAAAGAATAGTGTTGTGCAAAAACAAAATACTTCAAAGAAAAATGCACCTAAATTGAAAATATGTACTTAGGTGACGCAACAAATGTTTTATAAGTTTAATAAATCACAACAATGTAAATCTCTATTGTAAAGGTTTGCATGCTATGATTTTAAAAAATAAAGACATTATCGTAAGACTCTAATTAACAACCTTCCTCTCAAATCATGTATAGTAATTGGGCCTTCCAATCACTCCAATGAATGGGGATGGATTACATTGAATGAGTGAGTGAAGGTGTGATAGAGATAGTTATAGTGAGGGGAACCGGGGATAGTTCCTAGTGGCCAACATCTATATGTCTTAGGTGCCTCCTCAATCCCATGAAATCCACTTGGTAGGAACCTATAACTAGCCACTAAGATACCTCTTCAAAAATGTGTGCAAGTGGTTAGGCCTCCAATAGTCAAGGAGTTGATCCATAGGTTAAAAGAGTTGGATTGGCTCCATTAAGCTACCAATCCCAACCTCCCCATTACTAAACTAACCTTGATATTTTAAATACCCCTAAAGGACAACAACTATATGGCCTTTCATTGTTAGTTTGAGATGACGTTGTTAACTTTAGAAGGTGCACATAGTTTAATGTAGAGATACTAAATTGAACGAAGCTCCTTCTCAAATGGGACCCTTTTTTGGTTTCCTTGGACCTCCCATCATCAACATTTACCATCTCATATCTCAATAGTGCTTGATCCTCCTCTTCTTTTGTTTTTTTCTTCTCCCCTAGTCCCTCAAGCTCTCTTTTGGTCTCTTTTTCTTTCCCTTGTTACTTAAAGCAAGGATCATCTTGATCATCGCTATTTCCCTCTCTCCCTTGATTCCCATCCTCCCCTTACCTTGGTCACATGTTGATGGATTAAACCTAGGTTATTGGACCCCAAGTATGGCCCTATTTGGGATAACCCCTCTCTAGTTGGGATTAACCACCACTTTCTAGATCTCATTAACCTAGGTCATTATCCCAAGTATGACCCTATTTGGGATAACTTCTCTAGTTGGGATTAACCACCACTTCCTAGATCCCATTTTGACAACCCATTTATTCAATTATGAAGATAATTCTTTGTAAAACCCTCCCAAAAAAATGGCCACTAAGCTGAGAGGAGATGATATTTTTGAAAAGGACATAGAGAAGAAATCATATACTAAAACATCCAATGAATACTTTTAAAATATTTTTATAGTAAAGTTTAGAGGAGATGATATTTTTAAAATTCAAAATTTACATCAAAAGGATACTAAAAGATCCACATGAATACTTTTAAAATATTTTTATAGTGAAGTTTAGAGGAGATGATATTTTTGAAAAATATTTTTATAGTGAAATTTAGAAGAAATGATATACTAAAACATCCACTTGAATACTTTTAAAATATTTTTATAGTGAAGTTTAGAGGAGATGATATTTTTGAAAAATATTTTAATATTAGACAACACATGAATACTTTTAAAATATTATATTTTTATAGTAAAGTTTAGAGGAAATGATATTTTTGAAAAATATTTTAATAATGAAATTTAGACGAAATTATATTTTTGAAAAGGACATGGAAAAGAAATTATATCCTTCCAAATTTACATAAAAAGATATGAAAAAAGCTAAGAAAAACTTTGTTCAATTATTTTATATTTTTCTTTTAATATTTTAATCTAATCAAATCTAAAACAAAAGAAAATATTTTAAATGATCCCAAGCTTTACTGTTTTTGTTTTCAATTTTATAATAATTTATTTTTACTTTTCTAAATAAGATGTCAAATGATTCAATCAAATTTCGTAGGAATATTGTTCACAACCTTGTCAACTAACGATATTATTGAAAAACAATTCCAATACACTATATTGCACAATTTTTAAAACACAAATTGCATGTATTATTTTAGTGCAATTCCAACACACTCTAGTGCACAATTTTTAATGCATCACTTGTATTATAATAGTATACTGATGCTTTTACATAACACACCATACACCTTTCAATGAGAGGACCGTCAACATACTTAAATATGCGATGCAATAGTTAATGTGAAAAGTCTAAAAGTACATTAGCATTGAAATAATTAATCATATGATTATATATGAGTCTTGTTTTAGAAGTGAGTGGGCTAATTTAGGAGCAATCTTCCTTCTCGAGTTACTTTTCAGGCAGGTCTTTTGACGAACTGTTTTTAAATTTCCAGCCAATCCAGAACTCTGATTGATTTTCTGAGCATATGGGTTGGTTTAAAATGGAGCAAAATCCTTGGGGTAAGATTTTGAAATGCATAGAACTTTGATCCATGCGAAACTCAGAGTACCCCTAAAAATCTAGCCGGATTCAGGCCCATTTTTTTGCCTGAAAAGCATATATGTTTGCTCCTGAGTTAGCCCACTCCCTTGTTTTATTGTGAGTACGTAGTTGATGCATAGTTTTGTATAGGTGTTTATGCATGGTTGCACACTTGTTGTGGTACAGGTTGTGGAACATGGTTGATGCTTGGTATGGTACAGGTTGATGGCTTGGTACATTATTTGGTACACGGTTGAGACACATATCTTGTGATGGTATGTTGGTGATCTTGGTACATGCTTGGTAGAGGCATGTATTGGTGATGTTGGACATCTAGTTGAGAGGTATCCTTGGTATATGATCCATGTGAGAGGATCTAATTGAGTATTGGTGATAATGACAGGTTGATGTGACAGGTTGGATACAGTGACAAGTTACAGGTTGATGTGATAGTGGCAGTGACAGTGGTAGTGATTGTGGTAGTGACAGTTTGGTCTACACTTATATTTCAAGGCGGTTGGACGGGGAAAGGTAAGGGGGTTGTAAACTCCTTCTGGTTGGTTCCATAGAATCAGGGAGTTGGAGCTTCCTTCAAGTTGGACCCTGAGAACTAGGTGGTTGCAGCAACCTTTCGGTTGGAGCCGGAGAACTCAGGGGGTTGTAGCCTCTTTCTGGTTGGAGCCATAGAATTAAAGGAGTTGTAGCTTCTTTCATGTTGGATCCTGAGAATATGGGGTTGTAGCCTCCTTCCAGTTGCAGCTAGATAATTTGGAAGTTGATGTTTCATAAGAATGAATTCTTGATATATATAAGAAAGAATTATGTGGTTTTCTCCCATTTGGGTTTCCACATAAATACTAGTGTACTAGGTATTTGATGTGATGTTGCTTATGATTATATGCTCATGATATATTGAATGCAATCACAGATGATACATTGATGATAAATTGTTGAACATTACCGATAAAGTGAAGGAATATATATTGTGGTTAAAGGTGGTATAAATTGTTCATATTGATTCACCCCCCCAAGTATTCCAACAATTGATATCAGAGAGGGTTCCTTCAGGAAACAATTTAACTAGTGGAAGGTAGATCATGGAATACCAATGTTTAATGGTCAAAATGGTCTGAACTATGATTCATGGAGCAGAAGGAAAAAAACATTTTTGCAGGCACAGTGATATGATATTTGGTATTCATTTGTTACAAGATACAATGCTACAAAGAAACCAAACACTGCATCCAAGAAAGAATTGAAAAGGAACAACAAAATAACAATGAATTTTATCTTATGCTACAAAGAAACCAAACACTACATCCAAGAAGGAATTGAAAAGGAACAACAAAATAACAATGAATTTTATCTTTGAAGGATTGTCTAATTCAGTAAAGGACAAGGTGGGAAAATGTTCATCAGCTAAAGAACTATGGGATAAGCTACATAATATATATTCTTCTCCCATTATAGAGTCAGAGATGGCTAAAGAAGTTTCAGGTACAGAGCAAGAGGTAAGATGTTCATCATATCAGACAAATTCAGAAGAAGAAAAGTTTGTAGTCAACAGAAGTGAGTTTGTTTGCTTTACTTGTGAAGAGCATATACATATTGAAATTGAATACCCTTACTTGAATATTGAAAGTGATGAGACAGAACAGCCAAGTGAAATAGAATATAATCCTAAGATTCAAAAGGAAAACGATCTTGAAGAAAAATTAATCAATGTTTTGGATGAACTAACAAAAGAAAGGAATAAGAACCAGTCACTTGAGGAACAACTCACCAAGAAGAATTCTCAAGAAATTTTCGAAGAAGCCCAACAAGTCATCATGAAACTAAAAGCTCGACGAGAACAAGTCAAAAAGATTGAAGAAACATACAAAATTCATATGGAAGAGAAGCAGTGTTTGGAAGCTGAAATAGAAGCACTAAGAAAGGAAGTAATAAAAGAGAAGTAGTTTTTGGAAACCAAAAGAAAGGAAGCATAAAATAGAAAAAAGATATTGACAGGTCATCTTAAGGAAAGAACTGATGACTTAAATCAGCTTGAAGCAGAATTTGAACAATAAGAGAGAAGACTTGGCAAAGAATTCATCTCCTTGAATATACAACATGAAGAAGCAAATAGGACGGAAGAAGTCAAGAAGAGTCAGGTGATGAAGAAAGAAGAAGAGTATGAGACTCTTGAAGAAAAAAATTTCACATTGAGAATCAAAGTCATAAATCTCAGCATGAATATTGAAGAGAGAGAAACATCCACATCATCCATAGAGAATGTTGAAGAGAATCCCTCCAAGTTGCTAGAAAAGAAGAATCAATAAAAGGGTAAGAGTTATGCAGAAGTACTCAAAGGAAGGAATCATGGTCAACAAGAATAAAAAAAAAATGAGTATAATAAAGATAGATATTCAATAAGACCTACCACATTCAGCCAACAAAAAAGATTCAACCATGATGAAGAGATCCACAGAAGAGAAGAGCATGATCAACCAAGGCAGGAATTCAAAAGGACTACACAACATACAAGATCATTCACTCCCATGTATGTAAATTTATTTTTTGTTCATTGTTTTTATTGTACTAACATTGGACATAAAGTTGTAGATTGCAGGGCTTATGAAAGAAATTTTCAAACAATAAAACCTTATGTGGCCCTACATGACATTGAATGTTACAAGTGCCATAACTATGGGTACATAGCTCGTGATTGTAGAAGCATGATGGATACTTCTTTGAGAAAAAACAATTATATCAGATATAAGAAGGTTTGGAAAGAAAACAAGAATAGGCAAAGGAAGATCACATGAATAAAGGACACCTAGAAGTCATACATACTCTCAGGATTTCAAATAGTACGGGATGAAGACAAATCTACAGAGAAAAAGAAAGATGTCATATACAGAAAGGTTTGGAAAAGAAATGAAAAACAAGAAGAACAAGTGAATAAAGACCAAGTCCCAGAGATTGTAGAATTTGCAGTAGTATGAGAAAGAAAAGAACAACAGGTGAATAGAGAACAAGTTCAAGAGATTGTACTTCAGGAACTATAGTACAAGATCAATCCATAGGTAGAAAGAAAGAAATCGGAGTTCAGAGAGATGATGAGTCTACAGACGAAGAGGAAGAGTACTTTGCATCATAGCGGGTATTGTTCTGAGCCATCTGGCTTGGAGACTCCCAGTAAATATGAATATTGAACAGGGGGAGTCAGTGCAGTAGATACTACATATCATAGTACCATCTTTCGATTCGTAAGAAGTGATTATAGAGAAATATTCAAAGAAGTCAGATAGTAGAAGTACAAAGTAACAAATTGATCGATTTAGAAGCAGTATTCCCACACATGTATCAATTGATAGACAAAATTTTATAATTATATTGCATGAATGTATTCATGCAAGGATATATTCAGTACAGGTTGTTCTAGACATGCAGAGTTTGATGAGAAGATAGATCAGATCATTGCACATATTTTATTCAGTATGATGAACAGGAACATGTGATGATCAGTTGTAGTATATTTAGGTGAAATATTCAAAATAATATAGTGACAGATGGGTCAACACTATGGATAGTTAAGTAGCAGGGTTATGAAAAATTTGTGACATATGGATAGAGATGAATTTTTGAGATGCTTAGCACGTACAGGAAACACGGGCCAGGTGCATGGCAACATATTTACAATTGGAATCAGTTGGTCACAGAAAGTCAAGCAGTGAAAATCACAATAGAACAGGGAAAGAGAAACCGTCAACATAAACTATATCATCAGAAGAACATTGTTGAACAATATGGTCAAGTGAACATGAAAAGTAAATGAAGAAATCAAATTTTGAATGCTTTTTATATATGTTAGTGAAATTCAAGAGGAAGCACCAATGTACAATAAACAACACTGAAAGAGAGGAAAGGAAACATATACATCTTACAGAAAATTCAAGGGAAGAAAAACCATTAGATAGAGATCCAGAAAGGAAGATTAGTAGCATACAGACAGAGAGACATACCCATATAAGGAGCTATTTGTTTTCCCATGATTGGTTAGAGCAGGTATAATATCAGGAGGATACATCTCGATAGGGGGAGTTAGCCTTTGGTCAAAGATGAAGAGAAAGAACAGAGGAATGAAGACAAGGGGAGCAACCCCAAGGGGAGATACCATTTTCCATTGATGTCAAAGGGGGTGAGATAGAAACATTGATGAGGAAGGATGATCACAAGGGAAGCAGGAGCATGAGCATGAGTGTTGTCATGTCTAATTGATTCCATCAATGTTGGTGTTGCCACCAATGCCAAAGGGGGATATTGTTGGACAGTTGGTTTGGATTGGTTTGGATAGTTGGTTTTCATTGATGCCAACACTTGGAGACTGATCTTGGAGATTGATGTCAACCCTTGGAGAGGTCCAGAGATGTTGGACAATTGATTGACGTTTGTATGATTGAGATTGATGGTGAGTTTGGATAATACATTTTGTTTCTATTTTCGATGATGTGTGGAACACGACGTGGTTTCTCATGGTTAGGGAGATATGGCCTTGTAAAGTTGGAAGACTCGAAGAGTGGTCAAGAAGCCCCTAGTTGATTACAAGTATTAGTCAAAGGGTAAATTGGTTGTAACAAGAAAACCCTCAAGTAAGGAGATAGGTTACTATGAAAAAGTATATAAAAACCTCAAAGAGTTATTCACAAGTACACTCACACACTTATTCATTGATTATCTATCTTTGTGAACTAGTGATCTTTTCCTAAGGTTGTGACAACATATTTCTGAGGTAGCTAAGGAAGGTTGAAGGAGAAAGTCTCAGGGTTGCAACAAACCCTACGTTCTGAGGTATCCACGAGTTGCAAGTCAGCAAGGCACGGATGTACGCGGGTTGTAGTGGAGGAAAGCATGGATATCTTCTTGTTGTAGAAGAGCAAGTCGCATATATGTAAAAGGGATTGTGAAAGGTTGTGAAGGGATGTTGGTAGCAGGTTGTTGAGGACTATGGAAGAGTTACAGGTCTGTTTATAGTACATCAAATCAACTACAGGATTAGAGGTAAGTTTTAAGGGTTATGGTTATGGTGTTATGGTGTTATGGTACATGCATGGTGATGATAGTATGTGATATGGTACATCTTGGTGATGTTATGATACATTAATTAGAAGCATTATTGGCTATCTTGGTGTATGGTTTGGTCACATGTTATGGTGTATACTTGAGGCTTATCTTATGATACATGGCATGATTGAGAGTGATATGGTATATGGTTGAGACACTTTTTATAGTTGATGTACATGGTTGGCACATGGTATGGTACATGATTGATACATGGTATAGTGTTGATGTACATGGTGGATGGTTGAGGCATATGGTACATGGTTGATGCATGGTTTTGTACAGGGTTTGGTGCATGGTTGACGCACTTGTTGTGGTACATGGTTGATGCTTGGTATGGTACAGGTTGATGAATTGGTACATGCTTTAGTACATGGTTGAGACACATATCTTGTGATGGTATGTTGGTGATATTGTTACATGCTCGATAGAGGCATGTGTTGGTGATGTTGGACATCTAGTTGAGAGGTGTCCTTGGAATATGATCCATGTGAGAGGATCTAGTTGAGTATCGGTGAAAGTGGCAGGTTGGATACAGTGACAAGTTATCGGTTTATGTGGCAGTGGCAGTGGCAATGGCAATGGCAGTGATTGTGGTAGTGACAGTTTGATCTACACTTATATTTCAGGGCGGTTGGATGGGGAAAGTAAAGGGGGTTGTAGACTCTTTCTGGTTGGTGCCGAAGAATCAGGGAGTTGGATCTTCCTTCAGGTTGGAGCCTTAGAACTAGGTGGTTGTAGCCACCTTTCGATTGAAGCCTGAGAAATCAGGGGGTTGCAGCCTCCTTGTTGGCGCCAAAGAATTCAAGGAGTTGTATCTTCCTTTAGGTTGGAGCCTCAGAATAGGGGGTTGTAGCCTCCTTCCAGTTGTAACTGGAGAATTTGGAAGTTGGTGCTTTCTTTGAATGAATTCTTGATATATATAAGAAAGCATTCAATGGTTTTCTCTCATTTGGGTTTCCATGTAAATATTATATGCTCATGATATATTGAATGCAATCATATATGATACATTGATGATAAATTGTTGAACATTGTTGATAAAATGAAGGAATATATATTTTGGCTAAAAGTGGTATAAAGTGTTCATATTGATTCACCTCCGCCCCTCCCTTCCCCCACCCGCCCTCTTAGTATTCCAAAATTTAAGTTGTTACAATTTATGGGAATAGTGATGTTGTTGATGTGATGTTACTTATGATACATCAATGATAAATTTTTAAACATTGTTGATAAAATAAAGAAATATATATTGTAGTTAAAAGTAGTATAAAGCGTCAATATTGATTCTTAAGAATATTGTTCACAGCCTTGTCAACTAACGATATTATTGAAAAACAATTCCAATACACTATAGTGCACAATTTTTAAAACACAAATTGCATGTATTATTTTAGTGCAACTCCAACACACTCTAGTGCACAATTTTTAAAACACAAATTGCATCACTTGTATTATAATAGTATATTGATGCTTTTAGATAACACACCATACACCTTTCAATGAGAGGACCGTCAACATACTTAAATATGTGATGCAATAGTTAATGTGAAAAGTCTAAAAGTACATTGGCATTGAAATAATTAATCATATGATTATATATAAGCCTTGTTTTATTGTGAGTAAATGGTAAAAAGAGAAAACAAAGGAAATAATTGGCCTAAATAATAATAAAAAACAGAGCACACTATACGTTTCAATATATTAGTTTAAAACTAATTTGAGATTAAGTGGCATACTAAAAAACTGTGTTCAAAGCAATCTTGTCGAATGACAATCTCCATTTGCAGAAGATGTCACAGTGAAATAAAGTTAATGGAGTCAGTGGTGTAAAGAATGATATGGACATGGAGCAGACCGACTTCTCCACTGAAATAGTATTTTAAATCTGAATTATTAAAAAATCATACTGATTAACTTTGCATGCAATTSTATAATAGTTTGATCCCAAAWAGATTGTTTCARCCCTTAAAAAAATGTTGAATGCACCACGTCAGTTCATTGTCACCATTTACTCCAATTTCGGTTCGAATCATATATCCAAGCGACTAACCATCTTTATGAATTCCTGAACTCCATATTCTCTGCTGRGATCTCGTRTAACYAAGCAAATAATTATCTCTGTGACTCTCTAATCTCCTTCTCGTCTGTTGTGATTCTTACTGGGTTAACAATGGCGACTGCTTCTTCTTCTTCGCTAAGATTTGAGTTCTATATGTCGAACCAATTAGGACGCAATACTTCCAGTTTTCGATTACTCCTTAGCAAGCGCCCAAGTCTGTCTGTCAGGTCCTCAAATGGGCTTAAGTTTAAATTTTCAGAAGAATTTTATGGAGGACTAAGGGTAAGGTCTCAACTTAATTCTGTTAAAACTGAAGCTGCACAGACGTCTAATGAAAAGGAAAGGGATGAGAGAACCATCAATGAGCAGTGCAATAACAGTAGGCTTTCGGCCTGGCAAAGCGTCGCCAAGGAGCGCTGGGAGGGTGAACTTGCAGTGGATGGTTATGTTCCACTCTGGTTGGTCAGTCTGCTGTACTTGGCATCGATTTTCGGTTTTGCATATACATTTATACAATGATTGGTTGATTTATAAAATTCCATATATTGAAGAATTTGAATCACTGGTTATCATGAATTTATTGTCCTCAATTTTTATATACAGAATGGTACTTATTTGAGAAACGGACCGGGGATGTTTCATATAGGCGATTATAAATTCAGGCACCTTTTCGACGGGTATGGCTACTTTTATTACTAACATAGATTCATAGATTCAGGTTAACTTTGGATTACCTAAACAACCATAGCTATAAAACAGTGCAGAACCTATCGTTTGAATATGAACACCCGGTAGTAAGATAAATATATATTGTTTTTTTAGGTTGACCCTTTTTATCCCATGGGAGATCTTCCTTGCCCTCAACTGTAGAACAATAACGACTCGAATGCTCCAAACTTTTTGGGTATTTTAATGTCTAGGACGCCCTTCATGCTAATTACAGCTTTGGCTCTATGATGTCTATATTGGATTGCCTGCTGCAAGGTACGCTACTTTAGTTCGTCTTCGTTTCGAGAATGGGAGATTGGTTGCGGGGCATGCACAGTTAGAATCCGAGGCTTACCAGGCAGCTAAGAAGTATAATAAGATCTGTTACAGGGAATTTTCAGAGGCTCCACAGCAGTCCAACTTATTCCAATACATCAGAGAACTCGCCCGTTTGTTTTCTGGTGCTTCCTTGACGGACAATGCAAATACAGGAGTCGTCAGGTCGTTTAGTTTATTCATTTTGCTCATACTTGCTGCTTTGATACTTTACCAGCATATTGGCCTTCCTGAAAAATTTGTGTCAACGTTCAAATACCCTTATTTATTCCAGAATTCTGAACTCCCATGACGATTACAGTTCACTTAGTTTTGTTTTCTCAATCATGTTGAGTTTTGCAGACTTGGAGACGGACGGGTTGTATGCCTGACAGAGACAATAAAGGGGTCTATCCAGATTGATCCTAACACTCTCGAAACTATTGGCAAGTTCAATTTTTCTGATAATCTAGGGGTAACGTTATAATTCACATTTCAATGTACTTTTTACAACTAGAGATGCAAATTTCTTAGGGCTCAATAGATCTCGGTTAAGATATAGATTTAGGTCTAAAATAATATGAAGAGTCGATTTTTTACACGGGACACATTTCTTCCGCCCCATGGTGTAAGAGCACATCGCTCCTCGGGTGCAACAGGCTATGGTAATGGGTTTTGTGGTTCGCAGGGGTTGATTCATTCCGCTCATCCAGCGGTTTCTGATACGGAATTCATCACGTTGATCCCCGATCTCATCAACCCTGGTTATACTGTTGCCCGTATGCTTCCGGGATCTAATAAGAGAACTTTTATCGGACGAGTAAGATCAGTTTTGCTGATTTTCTGCCATCATAGTATAATAAAAATCGACTTTATAGTATAATAAATTGCAGATCCATAATGCATAGTAGTTCTTTATGGAATTCAGGTGAATTGCAGAGGCGGTCCTGCACCTGGCTGGGTACACTCATTTGCTGTAACGGAAAACTATGTGGTCATTCCAGAAATGTCATTGAGGTACTGTGCGAAGAATCTGTTGAGAGCCGAGCCAACGCCTCTGTACAAATTCGAATGGCACCCACAGTCCAAGGCATTTATGCACGTCATGTCAAAAGCTACTGGAGAAATGGTGAGTGCCCCTCTCATGTTGTTCTTTCAGTCTCTATTTATGGATATATATGAATGCTTTTTAATAATTTAGATGAATGTTTTTGGGTTTAGTTTTTATCAGGTCATTGGTTATTGGTTCAAATTTTATGTTATTGGTTCAAATTTTACGGAGAGAGGTTGAGGGTGGAAGTTATTTGTGGAGAATAAAATTTTTCTATAGAATTTTAATGGAGTCTTTCATAATTTTAATTTTAATGACAACATTTCACTTATGGATAGATCGTTTTTCCATCCAACATTGAAACTGATCTTGAACTAAACTCAACCTATCTTAAAAATGATTGTAAAAATTATAGAGTTGTATTTACATGTAGAGTTTTCATAACCTAGATTAGAAAATTGCATTGCTTGCTGCTTTTAGGAATTGAATTAAACGCCATGAACTCAAAACAGATTTTCACTGTTATTGACTGCAATAGCATCCCTGATAGATTGTTTGCAATGATGGCAGGTAGCATCCGTCGAAGTGCCACTGTTTGTGACATTCCACTTCATTAATGCCTATGAAGTCAACGACAAGGACGGAAACGCCATCTCAGTAATAGCCGATTGTTGTGAGCATTATGCTGATACCAGCATACTGAATAAGCTAAGGCTTGAGGAGTTAAGATCCTTCTCTGGTCAAGACGTTCTTCCGGACGCGAGGTGGGCTTACCCAACACCTTTCCCTATATAAGGAAAAAAAACTTTCAAGACTTAGGGTTTAGGGACTACTTAGGGTTTAGGGACTAACAAAGCTTGAAACAGCAATGTGTATTAATCAATTAAACAGATATTCAGGCTTGAAGTTTGTTATTGGTTGCTGAAGTTAATATCAGAAAATAACAGAATCTATAATGAGTTTTTATCAGAGTGGGACGATTCATCCTACCCCTCGACGGCAGTCCAAGAGGAAAACTAATTGCTGCTTTGCCTCCGGAGGAACACGGGAAAGGGATGGACATGTGCAGCATCAATCCACAGAACGCAGGGAGGAAATATCGTTATGCATATGCCTGTGGAGCCCAACGCCCCTGCAACTTTCCAAACACCCTAACCAAGGTCTACGTAATCGACTTTAGTTTCTCGGCTCTGGTTTCTATTTTGTTGACGCTATATGATATTATTAGCATAGATTCATCTGGATTTATTAACCGTCCATAGGGATAAACCTGAATGTTTTTAAGTGGCGGGCATCTCTTCAGCTCTGGCTTCTCTGGGCACAATTGAGAGTCGGGATAAGAGCCATAACAATGTATTGATGACTGGTGCAGATTGATTTGAAAGAGAGAAATGCAAAGAACTGGTACGAGGAAGGAGGCATTCCGTCGGAGCCCTTCTTTGTTGCTAGACCGGAGGCCGAGGCTGAAGACGATGGTAAGTACTTTACATTTCATTATTATCGACATTACATGCAGCAACAAGAAAACTAGTTATTGCAGAGACTGCTTCTGCCTACATTAAATGCAACAATAAGAAAACTAGTTATTGCAGAGACTGCCAATGCCTACTGTTCATGGAATTGAATTGTATGTAGGAGTGGTGATATCGTTGGTTAGCGATAAGCACGGCGGAGGGTTTGCTCTTCTCCTGGATGGATCGACGTTTACAGAAATTGCCAGAGCAAAACTACCGTACGGACTACCTTATGGTCTACACGGCTGCTGGGTTCCATTTCACTGAAACCAGAGGATTTACAAATATCACAAGAAGCAATTTGTGGATATTGATTCAACAACTTATTCCATGTGTTAGGTGTCAAGATAGGGTTCGAAATTAATGTTCACTTAACAAAATGTTTTTATTTTGCTAGTGATGTGGTTTAACATTGATGATAGTTTGTTGCAACCACGATCGGATTCTCTGCATCTCCTGTAATGTAATGATTCAGTTCAGTAACCCGAAGAAATAAGTTGTCATAGTTTCAATCCATATTCCACTTCCATTTTGCAAAGGCTTCCCCATGTTGACAATTTAAAGTATATAGTAGTAAGATTGAGTGGTATTGCAATTTATGTATAAGTTTATAGTGTAGAGGAATCATTTTAGTTTATTAGATGTAGTTTGGGTGGTTGGGAGGAATGGTTGTTAGAGTGGTATTGCATTTTTATTGTATAAATTTATACTATAGAAGAATCATTTTAGTCTATTGGATATAGTTTGGGTGGTTGGAAGGAACGGTTGTTATCTTCCCCACCTAAATTCAATTTCAATTCCTTGTAAATGACATGTGATGCCCTTAATAAATCTATAAGATACTCTTATTATTGAGTATGCTACCCACTCCTTTTAAATTAACTTTGATAAATAAATATCTCTATAATAATATCATGATATAATTTAGGTTTTTAATTTATAATTTAAAATTTATCTATTTCATAATATGTTGTTTTATTTATATTTTTGTGTTAAACATTTATATATTCACAACACAACATATATATTATATGTTGTATTCTAATTTCGAAATATGTTTTTAAGCTACTTTACTCACAACAGAACATATATTATATGTTGTAATTTAAATTTGAAATATGTTTTAAGTTGCTTTACAATGAAGAAGGTTATATGTTATATTTTAAATTTGAAATATGAAAAATGAATATTATTTTAAAATAGAATGAGTATTATTTTAACATTTTAAAATATTTATATATTTTTTAAATTTTCTAAAACCCCACAAAAATGTTTTGTATTCATAAAATGTATACACCCATATTTTGTTTTATATTCATGAGATGTCTACTTCCATATTTAAATATGGATGTAAAGTTATGTTATCGAAAGACTAAACATCATCTCATAATACTTCCATATTTAAATATGGATGTAAAGTTATGTTATCGAAAGACTAAACATCATCTCATGATTTATGGATACTCATCATCCATTTTGTTTTGTATTCATGAAATGTCTACATCCATATTTAAATATGGATGTAAAGTTATGTTATTGAAAGGCTAAACATCATCTAATGATTTGTGATACTTATCTAGGTTATAATGTTATTTAAATATGGATGTAAAGTTATGTTAGTGAAAGGCTAAACATCATCTAATGATTTGTGGATACTTATCTAGGTTATAATGTTAGTGTTATTGCTTTTATGGATATTTATGTGTTACAATGTTACTGTTGTTAGTGTAATGTAATTATATAATTTTATGTGTTATAATGTTAATGTGATTGTAATTATCTAAATTTATATGTAATAATATATGATTTTATAGATTTTGTGTTATAATAAATTTAAATAAATAAATATGTAATTTATATATTTTTGAAATGATGTTTTAAATAAAATAATATATTTATAAAAATATAAAATTATATTAAATAAATTTATTTATAATTTAAATATTATTTATAATTTAAATATTTATTTATAATTATTTTTAAAATAAAAGAAATATAAATAAATCATATATTACTTATAGGAAAAAAAAATTAATCATTCATTATTTTTAGAAAAAAAATAGCAAAAAATTAACAACAATTTTGAAATAAAATTTTTAAAAATTTATTCATTATTTTTAGAAAAAAATAAGTGAAAATATAGAAACAAACTTATATGAGTTGTTGATACAATTGTCAATTTAGTTTAGTTTGGGTGGGATTGTTATCCCACCCACAAGTGTGTGAAGATTATAGGGTTAATATTGTTGATACAAGCATAAAAGAAGTAACAAATTGAAACAAATGGATAATGTCATTTAAAGTAAAGTTTAGAGATTCTACAAAATTAACTAATGACACATAATTCTGAATTCCAACAATGATGGCTAAGGCTAAAAGTTTGAAAAAAATAGACATATTCATTGAAAAATAACTAATAGATATAATACATAGAAAAACTCTTTAACATCTCAAATCTCCAAAGACTTTCCAAGCCTTTTTGGTATCAAATTACTATACAATATATTGAAGTCAATCTTTGACCTTTTAATCTAAATAGGTAAAATAGAAAAGCTAAATCATACAACAAATTTCAGCATTTTGTAAGTAGAGAAACATGTTTTCAGAATCTATCATTTTTATGTTAGAGTCTGCTTGATAGAATACAATATCTCCCTCGTCATCAGCATAAAGAGCTTGTGACAATCTCTTCACCAAATGGTCTAGCAGGTGCAATGGAAGAGGACCGAGGACCAAAGTTCTTTGGCTCTTAAGAGTAATCTCACTCAAACCTTCTCTCAAAAATCCATTAACAAAAGGAGGAATTATATACCAATCCATGGTGACACCAATCCATATAGAGAAAGTAGAAGTCTCTACCATCTACCATCAAACATTACTGATCCAAATCGGATCCCACACGAACAATTGGCTATCGACACAAGCTCTAAGATGATCAACACAGACATTATTAAGGCTAAGGACGATGAAGGAAATCAATTTGTTGGTGTGAAAGGCCCCGTGCAATCATGATTGATGTCCATTTTGTATGTAATATATGTAAGTCAGATAGTATATGGTTGTATGTAAAGGAATAATGAGACTCTCATAATACATTTTCCATGTGGGAGAAAAGACAAACAAATAAAGAAAAGAAGGAGAAGTGGACTAGAGAGAAGCTTAAGCGTTGGGGACGCCTGACCTTCCAACTATCCTCTCGGTCGACTCAGTCATCTATATTATGTTTCCCCACAATGAGAAAAGGGATCTTTGATTGTGAATAATGCAGAAAGGTTGCCCAGATGTAACGGAGGTGCATAGAAATGAACCAGAGAGCCTGTAACTTGCCCATTGTTGAATAATAAAGAGCATGGTCGAAGCCAAAAGAATGTTGGTTTTCCCTTTGAGTTTCCAAGGTAAATTATGAGTTGTGTGTGTGTTAGTCATGTTTAAATTTCATTATCTATGGAAGAAATTCTCAGCATTCTAATTTAATGAATGGGTAATGGGGTGTATTGTAATTTAATGGCTACATGCATACATTCTCGCAAAGAGAACACCATGCTAGATATTGTTTAAGCTCATTTTGTATTAACATGGTCCCCATGGGTCTATAAGCCAAACTAACAACTCTTTAATCTCACCCATACATTGAATCAAAAGTTGTAAAATGATGACCATCCTTCTGGAGTTGTTGTTATTTACTTGGGGGTTTTTAATTTCATTTTTAGATTCGTTGGGCACATTCTCGACTCTATTGGGTGTTTTCCTTTCCCATAAATCATAGATGACATTTATATCAAAAGTTGAGTTTTTTGGGCATTCATTAGCTACCTGTGAGCCATATACATGTTTTTTCAATTTCACCCACTACATATTTCGCCTCAAAATGTTTCCCTATGTCGTTGATTACCAAACTCAACTTCCAAAACGTTTAGACTCGTCGTGGGTTGCCAAAATAGCCCCAAAATATTTTTCTACATAACCCAGTTGTCGAATTAGTCCCCCAAACATTTTTTTTCACACTATGGGTTATCGAATTCGCCCTCAAATTTATTTCTCACCAAATCCGACTTGTAGGGGGTTTCCCATCACGATTGGACACCAAATATGCCTTTTAATTGTTTGTATTAATCACAATTCGACCCATTATGACTGGGATTTCCATTTTGTCGACTTCCCCTTCTCATTTGATCGACAATAAATTATCGTCGGCTAAAATCCTCCCCATTTCGACAGGGTTCTCTTCAAGTCGGTTTGGCTCCCTTGGTTGACTCGATTTTGGTTGACTCAACTTGTTTTCCTTATGACTTCTTTTTTGACTCGACTTGTATTCCTTCCGACTCTACTTGTATTACTTCCATCTCATTTCTCCGACTCGACTTCCGAGTAGTGGACGTCATTTGTATTTGGGCCAACTCGACTTGTGGCTTGGCTTGTTAAATAATTTTTTCTTCAATATAGAGCTAAGTTCATATTTGTTAGAGAGATTTTTGTGTTGGTGAAATGGTGAGACTATAAGCCTCTCATTTACAGATTAGATGGTATCAGAGTGTAAGTTCAAATGCATTCAGTGGGACCTGTATGGTTAGTACCCACAGTGATTACAAAACAAGTGGACAAGAGTTGTCACCAGAGCTAGAGTGATGTAGAGCATCAAGAATGTTAGGGTAACATTATGAAGGAGAAGTGGAAGAGGATACCAGGGTCAGGTTGGATCGACTTGAGCATAGTTTGGCCACATTTACATCAATGGCGTCACAACTATTGGCAGCAAAGGACAAGGAAACACCATCAATAGAGGCTTGTCACGAAGGCCCCAAGAAGGAAGAAAATAAGTAAGAGACATAGTGTAAGACTGAGCCAGAGATGAGAGAGTGAAACTATAGCAAGACATAGGTACCTTTTCATGTAGAGGCCAAGGTGGAAATCAAGCCATATACAGGGGAAGTGGACATTATCAAGATGAACCAATGGCTAAAACAGATGGAAGTGTACTTCAACATGCATGAAGTAACTGGAAAAAAAAAAATATTTATTTTGCTCGATTGAAGATTGAAGGCCATGCTTTGACATGGTGGGAGAGTGGTGCAGTAAATAGAGCACTAGGAAATGAGCACCCGTGACTGATTGGGAAGTGTTCAAGGACATGATCAAATATCAATTTTATCCAATAGGATATGGGGAACACCAACAAATAGTATGGCATTACTTCAGGCGGAGACAAGGACAATCAGTGAAGGGATTCACGACAGAGTTCAGGAAGAGAGAAATTTAGATGGGAGTCTCTCTCAAAAGTCCAGACATGTTGGTCAAGTATTTGGGGGCATTGTTACCACAAATTTATAGATAAGTGATGTTATTTAGACCAAATACAATTTATGAGGACAATATACAAGCACAATACCTTGAGGGAGACAAGCAGAAACCACAAACAAGTGCTCAC
>WSFP011406230.1:0-25461 GCA_009831015.1 Picea engelmannii | reverse complement strand
TGAATGACACTTGTACAACAGAGAATTTTTGGAGGGTTTTCTTTAAAACTTAAAAATAAATGTGGGGCTCAAAACTCTATAAAAGAAAGGGGGATGAGGGGAAAAAGGGATCAGGCTGTTAGGTATTGTTATGCTGCTGAATTGTGACTGGACTGATTGCTTATGAGGAGTTGGGAATTTCACAGCTTGTATTGGAGTGGTAGCTCAGCCTTGCAGAGGTGAGCTGGGAAGCTAGGCATACCTTCTGGATTTGTGTGGACCCTTTGCGGCTCGAGGGGCTAAGGGGGAAGCAGAGTACCCCTAGAGTTTGGCTGGGAGTTACCGGTGTAGTCTCTATGGTCAGCGAGCGAGAGCGACACGGAGCAGGAGCGACACAGAGCAGGAGCGACACGGAGCGCGAACGTCATCGCGGCGGGCTATAAGGCAACGATATGATTTTAATTTGGTAATATAGAATGCAAAAGGGTTTTATGATATAGTATCCACTGTAAAATCATTTTTGGCGCTGCCTTCTCCTCCCTGTGCGTGTTTACCTTGCTGTAATTTCCACGCGCCCTAAGCTGATCAACCTCGGCAGGCCTTTCAATGAACTTGCTGGGGTTCTACGCAGTCTCCTACTATGCACTACTTGAGTTATATTGGTTTGCGTTTTTACGCGTGGGTTAGTTCGATGAACCAGTTTTGTTATTAAAACCCTCTCCTTATTGTTGAATGTTGGGCGTTTTTACCTTGCCGTGGGCGTTCTACCTTTCTGTGGGGGTTTTTTCAATTTGCTGTGGTATATTACTTTATTGTGGGCGTATTTACTTCGATGTGGGTGATTTTTCATGACTGTGGGCGTTTCCATTGTGACTGGGGCGTTTTATGTATTATTCCTGGCGTTTTCATTGACTGTGGGCCTGCGGTTGGATATTTTTTTTATATAACTGAAAACAGATAGACATACTGCCCCCTCCTGCGTTAAACCCTGTGGTGTTTGAATTCGATTGACGCTCTGGAATTCGTTTGCCTTATTATTTATCTTCTGAACAGTTTTTACGTTCCTTACTCTACCGTCGTGCTCCACTCAAATGTCTCTGCGGTAACAGTTATCTTACCCAGGCGTTTTTCCCCTTTTTTTTTTATGCATTTTATTATTGAGTGTTGGTGCCTCTTTTTCTTGAGAGCGACCTTTACTTACCTGACCCAACTCCTGGGCGAACTCAGGAAGGCGTTTTTGATTTTATCACTTAAGGGGAGTTAGCCGTTGGGTTCGGGTGAGGTAAGTTGATTGTCAACTGGAGCATCTTACCTGGGCATTTCCTCAGGGGAATCCCATCACCTGCGAGTCTCCAGACCTGAGCGACTGTGTGTGCGTGCCTGCACCCGTGAGTGTTGAACGACGTGGTGATTGAGTGAATCGAGGTGCCGATCTGTCAGGAACAACGAGCATTTATGCCCCTTCTGGAGAGCTGCGCAACGACTATGCTTGACCTGGCTGTTACCTACGTGATCCACTCCAACCCTTGAATGCGGTCCGATGGCCACCCAATTGAAACGACTGCCATTAAAAATCCTTTACGGTTGTGAGGATCTGTTTATGCTAAATTTTTGGGGATTTAAAACTAACCTCTTGATGACGACGACAAATCATTCTAGAACCTGTTATAATTCCACTAACTTTTCGATACCTTCTTACGCCTTGAACCATGCCCTCAAGAAGGAAGGGGATAATCCTAAAATGATTATAATCCCGGATTCTCCTTGCAGCTGTACTTGCTTCCACTGCAGATACTGCCCCATTTCTTCGCCGTAGTTAGTTGACAATACCTATAAATCGGGCCTTTGTATTCCTGTCATGCTATCGGGGTGCCGAGAAGCACATGAACCTTTTAGGGTAGACTCTTTTCCAGAATGGATGAGGGGTTGAGTAATTCCCTTTTTCTGTTTAAATTAACCTTATATGGTCATGATGATTACAGATACTGATAATTTGTTAAAATTGACCTGTTGATTAGAGCTGTCTCGTTTTCTATGATTATGATGGAATAGTTTTGCTTTTCCTTCCATAACATCTGGACATTGAGTTATTCTACTGAATTAAATGGTTATATTACAACTGTCCTTGTGATATAGTATTATAATGATTAGTTCTATTTTATTTTTCCTTCCACAAAAACTTGATATTTATATATTCCCGTGAATGCAATGGAATGTAATGCGTTAGAATGAGATGCTAATGCAATTATAAAATGCAATATTAAAATACAATATCAATATTGTTTATGGTAAGTTTTGCTGTAATGTGACCTTGTTGTTATCTTGAATGGCAATTATAAAATGCAATTATAAAATGAATTATTAAAATACAATATTAATATTGTTTTAAGGAAGGTTATGTTCTAATATGACCTTGTGGTTATCTTAAATGGCAAGAATTATGGCTAATGTAAAAGGCAATAATAATATTGTTTTATGGTAAGATTTCGTAAATTGTGGGAATTATGGCAAAAAAAAATGTATTGCGGATATTGTTTCAGGTCAATGCCGTTAAAATTGTTGGATTTGTTAACACAAAAATGTATGGTCGATGACTAAGCACAATCAGTTGTGATGAGATGTACCCGAGGAATAACAATTAATTGAATTTCCATTATTTCCAAAGGGTTGATTGAGTAACATGTCGATTAACGAAATTTAAAATGGAGAATTTGGAGAATGATTAATACCTATTGGGTCGTAGTTAATGCCTTGTCTTAACCATGTGTGGTCATAGTCGAAGCCCTTCTGATTGCGTCTTCCGTAGAGGACGTGGTTGATTCTTTCAATCCTTGTTGTACTTCGGTAAGCATTTAGTTGCTTGGTCTGCTTGTGTCGGGCGGGATGTAGACACCTCATTATAGCCTAGTATATAAGTCTGTGTGTGATTATTTTTGTGTAAAGGATCTTGTGCCGTATCAAGAGTCTCGGGCCCTTTAAAGGCAGGGTTTCCACTCTTGCGACACACCTGATGGAGATTACTAGTTTCTGCCTGAGCAGTCGGCCAGGAGCCTATCTGACCTCCTCTCTCTCTGGAGCAGAGAACTAAGATTAAACGCCCTTCTTTCCTGTGCAGAAATAATAAGATCTACTACTATGGAACCTTCCCTCTGTGTTCGTACTGTGCATAACCCAGTATGTCGTTAAATTTTTGCGTTGTGCGCCTTGTGTCTATGGTCGTTTATTGCTTGCAGTTACCCGTTGTGTGCCCTAAGTCTTCTTGTGATGAACATCGTGGTTGCATCTTGTTGGTTGTCGAGTGGCGATGTAGAGTCAAGTGTGTCTGTTACTTCTACACGCGCGCACACACCTAAAAAAAATAAAAAAATTGCACCTGTTATCAGAGTTCTTGTCGTAACGAGGAGGTCGTTACAATCCCTCTTTGTTCACTTTATCATCCTTTGGCATTCAATACAATGGGATACATATTGTTCAATATCGTTATGCAAAGTAGGTCAATAGTATTCAACTTGTAGGATATTGTAAGTTATCATTTTTGAAACATAATTGTTTTTGCAAGTTGCAACACACTTATTTAATATGGATCCTGAAGAGAATCCAAATCCAAAGTCACAATGGGAAGACACACCAAACCCTAACCCACAATTATAAAACATAAACATGGAAATTGATACACGGTGGAGATCTCGTAGAACGATTGTACATGACTTATGAAATACCACAAAGCCCTCACAATTGCCACCAACCACATCCCTAGACATCATTGTGTCTTCCATTGCAAATTCCCAAGGATAATTAAATCTCATTTCTGATTATAGGGATGGAACATATGGATATTATAGAATAGGTCTAGATAAAAACCAAGTTAGAGACCCTAACATTTTAAAACAATACCTAATGACATTATTTATTGACTCCATAATTTGATTAAAACCCTGAGTAAAAAAGAGACACATTTTTATGGACTAGTGCACCTTCCCACCATTCTTATACAATTCGATGGATAAGTGGAAAACTTCCCTACAATAATATGGAGGTGCCTCTGTATTTTTTGATAAAATTGTGGGCATAGTTTATTTTGCACCACCATGTCAACTACTTTGACATGGTGAATTCTAGGGGGTGGATATTAGGTCCATGAAGGATAGATAAAATTATAGGAGTGACCCATTGTTAGTCCATTGTCCTCCTAGGTGGAGGCCTGACCCCTCTTGCGTACCATCCTCTCATAGAATAAATAATTAGCTAGACCAAGACATTGATACCCCCCTTCACCTGTATACTAGTAAAACACAACGCATATATAGTATTATCTCACCAGAAGTGACCTTTAGGTTATGTTGGGGGAGGGATTGGGCCTTTAGGAACTGCAAAAAATTCTATCTAAGAGAGGTCATATGGACCTAGATCATGTGACCCTCACATATGCTTGAGTTGCAGGAATATTTGTTATGAGCCGATGGAGGCCATTAGATATGATAGTTTCATAGAGGAGGTTAGTTTATCATGATTTTTTTCTATATCTAATTATATGATGTTTTAAATTGCTGCACTTAGATAGTAGACTCTCAATGTCGAAAAATGAATTAGTGTTAGTTTTCACCATTGATGCAATGACAACAAAACCTACTCGTTTGTTGTACCACATACCTAGGCATGATGGAATGAGTGTTTCATAAATTAAAATGATCATTCCTAATAACATTTGTAATATCTGTTTATTCCAGGGTCTAGATACTTTTAGTTTGAATGTGCATGTGTTGCAGAATAAATGCTAACTTGATCTTTCTTAACCACGTATGCACTTTCACTATGTTGAAATAGATATATTGATGGGTATAATTGTGTCCTTCATTCAATGTTGGGAGAGTTCCTTGTGAGATTTTATCTAGAGGGTCAAATATCTATAATTTTATATTTCATGTTATTTTAATTTCACGTATAGTGATTGTCAAATTTAACCCAATATAGTGTTGGATCATGTTGTCATTGATGCCAATGGTTTGATTGATTGATATCAAGTGATTGATTGATGTTAAGAGATTGATTGATTGATTGATGTCTTGATGTAATATGTATTGACCTTGATGAGAATGGATAGATGAATCAATGAGTTTTCATTGATATGATGCATATATGAATATGGATCAATGAGTTGTCATTGATACAAAATGAAGATGGATCGATGTGGTTTCCTTGATATATGATGCATAGTTGGATTGATGTAATGGTCTTATCATGGTTGATAAGGTGTGCAAATGGATTAACTCCAAAGTGGTCCCCTTATGGTGAAAGCCCTCATGGGAGGATGCTTTACAATTGAGTTATCCTTGAAGTATTATTAGAGGACCCATGCTTGAGTATGGAATAATGAGATAAAGAGCAGTGAATTTGTCAAAGAAACTATACTAGATGGATAGTGCTTGTCATGACATTTTCGGTGGTATGTGGAATGTCACACAAATCCTTATGGTTTGAGAGTTATGGCCTTACGAAGTTAGAGGACCCCCATATGATGGCTTGAAGCCCCAAAAGGTCAAAGAAGTCAAAGTGCTTGAAAAGAAAAAATCATTATTTAAATAATAAGGTGAAGTGGCAAAGAAGAAATGATTATTTAAATTATAAAGTAAAATGACAAAGTAAAAGAAGATTATTTAAATATTAAAGTGAGGTGACCAAATCAAGAAGGAATATTTAAATGGTAATTTAATGGAGAACTTTCTATTTATGGAAAGTGGTTAACCCTAAAATGAGGAAAATAGGTTAAGTGACCTAGAAATGGGTTAAGTGACCTAGAAGTGGGTTAAGTAACCTAGAAGATGAAGAGTATAAATAAGAGGCAAGGGTCTCTTGTGAAGCGTACATTTTTGGGGAGAATTTCTTGTGTATATTTTGTGTGTATCTCTTGAGAATGATTGAAGATCTATTCTGAGAGAGAGAACGTGAGGAGGATCTCACGGACGCATCAAAGTTTTGGCAATTTATGAGATCTTGACGACAAAAGTCTCAGAGGTTCAAAAACCTTAGTTTCTGAGGTATATGCAAGCTATAATGGGCCAGGGCACATACACATGTGGGCTATATGAGGAAAGGGCACGTACAATAGATAAAATCACAGATATTTGTGTTTGAGCTGATGACTAGTTGTTGAAGATTGGAGCAGGTTCCATATCTGCACTCTATGGGCTCATATCTGCCACAAAGATTCTGGTATGGTGATATTATTGTCTTGATGGATACTTTTGCTTGTTGTGTGGTGAATGCTTAAGGCATTCTTCATATGGATGTTGTGATGTGGTTTATATTGGTTGATGAAGTGAGCAACACTCTTAAGATTCATTACTGATATGATGACTATAGTACATTGGTTATTTACACATGTTTGATTAGTATTCATAATGTATGATTGAGAAGCATGAGTTGGATATTGGAGAGATTGGATGTGTTGTGACTGGTTGTGGGTCAGTTTGGACAATGGAATACATAAGAGAATGTATTTGAAGGTTGCAGAGGATACGAGTATGTGATGTAAAGGATAAATCCTAATAGCTCAGAAGGTATATGCAGGCTGCACTATAGACTGGCTGCGTACACATGTGGGATGTACTACTAGTAAGGCACATACATACACTTGATGCTCTACTGACAGGTCGTGTACCTGTGACAAATTGATATCTGTTGAGGATTGTTTCCTCATCTTAGTTGGTGCTAAGGGTGTAAGTTGAGTCTTGCATTATAGAGCTGGTGCTCTTGTAGAGTTGTACACTATTCAGTTGTCGCTGAAGAACCCCAAGGATTGTAGTCCATAATAAAATAAAATTTTACATACATCTTGTGTTCTTTGTGTTCCTTGTGGTGATGAATTTTTGATGATATATTTCTGATATATGTTGTTGATATGTGTTCACATATAAACTGGTTATAAATGACACCAATGAATAATGAGTTAATGGTGATTATTAATTAATGATTTTTTGAGTAAGAGGGTAGTTTGGGAAAATGATCCCTACACTGTTCACCTCCCCCCCCACTTAGTGTAATCGGTGTGAATGCTATCATGATGTTTCCAACTCTTAGTATTTTTCCTATTGGAATTTCAGTACCTTTGATGTATGGAAATGTGAGTTTTGGGATATCCACCTTCATATATAAGTGTCTCATGTTAATTTCTTTGTGGATTCCTTTTCCAATCTTCCAATTTTCTTAAATAATGGGGTGACTAAATAAATTTAGATATGAGAATATTTTATTATCCTTCTTATTTGAGAAACTCCCATTGATCCACCCATACATGTCATTTCGTTCTCCAAGCACACAAATATTGAGATGTTTTGTTGGATAGATTTGATTCACAGACCAAAATATATTTTTAGAGAGATGCAGAGTTGGAACTATCTCCAAATGTCACATGGTGTGAATTTAGTGCGTGAAACCTTTTATCTTTTCTAGGTTGTTTAAGTTTTGTACTATTTGTTTATTGAAGTGAAAGAGGTAAATAAATATTTTTTGCATGAAGAATGATTAATAAAATTCTTTGATTACATAGATGTGGGATTGGTGCAACCAACATGATACCCAAGGCATCAATGTAGGGGAAGAGGAAAGGATCATCCTAGTGGAGAGTTTGAAGCTTCCTTCAATCAACCCAGATGAACTTGGAGGGCCTCGTCCACCAAGTACCCATTATTATGTTTCAAATATTTAAGATATCCCAATAAACTAGAAGTACACACGATGTACACCAATGTGAGCATGGATCACAACTCCAATAGAGATAAGAGAGATGATTTTCACAATAACTCCATCAAGAATAGGATGACCTCCTCCAAATATCCAAATACATTCATACATCAAAGTTCACATGTCCTTAATAATGAATACATGATCTCTATATATACCTATTCACACACTACACATGACGCCCATTTACTATTATGAAAACCCTATTACATATATATTTACACATTACATGTAAATTTATCCCCATATATGTTCTCCCTTGGGTCAATATCATACACATTTAGCTCCACATATTCTCCCCTTGATTCATAACATAGTACCCTCCTTCAAAAATATTTGTCCTCAAAGCTTCGCAATTAAAGGTTTCACATGTTATGAAACCAAGTAATATGATTTTCTTATGTTCCTTCTTTATTCATTCCAATGATGATGATCCATCCATCCAAAATCAATTATTTTCGACATTAATCCTTGGTGGATAGTTGTTGCATAATTTTGTTTCCTTTGATTCCATGTATTGTCATTGTAAATTCTCCAATTTATAGTGGTTTTTGGTCTCTGGTGATCTCTTATTGAAGAGTCGGTTGTGATGGATTGTTCCATGAATATTGAAAAGTAGTCCAAACTCTTCATGGATAGTGTTGATATTTCCCTTCTTGTCTCTCTTGAAAATTTTCCTAGTAATGAGGGTGTCGATATGGTTTCACATTTGAAGGTTTTCCTTCACTTTGCACATGCATTTCATGTATACTATTTTCAGAAACATTGGTATCCTCTATCATATTTTCTTGGTATTTGATTGCTTTAAACTTGGATATAATACCATCATATTTGATATGCATATCTTATAGATGAAGTTCAAATACACATATCTTAAAGATGAAATTCAAATACTTCAATTATCTTTTGGTGACATTCTTGAATCTTGTCTTCTTTCTCCTTTTTGAAGTTGCAATGTCAACCCATTTATCAAATTATGACTTCCATCTTCAATTCTGGATTTCATCTCTAATCTTACCCCATTAGTATTTATGGATTCTTCAACCTTATTCCAAATTTCCTCTTCAAGTCTTTTGGTTGATTCTTAATCCAAGTTATTTGTTTCTTCTTGATTTTGATGATTCTTGTTTTCTTTTTTCAATCTCTTAACCTCATCTAGTAGTTTTTTATTATGGTTTCATAATATACATATATCTTCCCTTGAATCATCATTTTCCCACTTTCCTTTGCTAGTCTTTCCTTGTTTTAATTTTTGAACTTCTTTGATGAGTGTTTCATTAAGGTCTTGTGTCTTAGACAAATCATCATTCTTATTCGTGATCTCTTATTTTTATATTTTTAACTCTTATTTAATATTATTCAATGCCTCCATATTTGTAACTTTAATCCATTTATTTGAGAAGAGTTCTTCAAATTCTTCCCATGTGATGTTCAATCTAGTTTCTGTTGTACAATGTTGTCATTGATGTCAAGGGATTGATGTCAAGTATTGTCATAGTGATGTGTTTGTATCATTGATATATTGATTATTGGTTATATGGTCATTGATGTAATTTTTGTCAAAGGGTTGATGTCAAATGGTGTCATAATGATGTAATGATATTAAAGGGAGTTGTATCATTGACGTAATGTCATGGTTGATAGGAAGAACCAAATGGATAAAATCCAAAGTGGTCCCCTTATGGGGAAATCCCTCACGGGAAGGCTCTCTTGGATAAATTTCTCAAAGTGGTCCCCTTATGGTGAAATACCTCATGCGAAGACGCTCTTGGATAAAGTTCTCAAAGTGATCCCCTTATGGTGAAATCCCTCACGGGAAGACACTTTGTGAAGTCCAAATGGTTAGGTGGTTGAGTATCCAAACAATGTGGGTAGGGAACCCAAGTTTGATCGAGGACTATTGTAATGAAGATACATGAATTTGCAGGAGAGACTATTCAAGATGGATATTATATGTCATGTTGTTTTCGGTGATATGTGGAACACCACATAACTCCTTACGGTTAGAGATTTATGGTCATGTGAATTTGGAGACACCTCATGAGTTATATAGAAGCCACTAGAATGTCAAAGAAGTCAATGAGGTCAAAGAAGTCAAATTATTCTAGAATCTCCTAGTAGAAGTTAACTAGTCAAAGTGGTTAGTCATGGGCTAAGTGGTTGCAACAAGAAAACAATTAAAAATAAATTAGTTGCAACTAGAAGTGGATATATTACTATTTGTGGATAAAGTGGTTGTAAGTGGAAAAAGTGGTTAGAAGTAGGTTAGCCTAAAAAATAGGAAGTTGGGTAATTTGGTTAGAATATTTAAACCCTAGAGGAAGCTACTTGGAGAAGTATAAATAAGAGAGAAAGGGTCTTTTATGAGTATGGTATTTGAGCATATTGAATATCCATTTGTGAAAGGTTATTTGGGTAGGTATTATTTTGATAGAGAAAAATCACGGCAGAAGAATCATGATAACAAAACAATGGCAGCAGAATCGTGGCATCAAAACCGCAACAAAAGAATCACGACAGCAGAATCGTGACAACAAAACCACGATAATAGAACCATGGCAGTAGAATCGTGAAAGAAAAAATGCGGTAGCATAATCGTGGCAGAGAAAACACGACAGCATAATCACAACAAAAAAATCGTGGCAGGAAAATTGTGGTAGCAAAACCGTGACAATAGATTTTGCAGCTGCAAAAAGTTGGCAGTTTGGTAACTAGATCAGATTTGCATATTGGAATTGTTCCAATTATTGCATGGTACAATATAGGTCTTGATGATTTCTATAGGATTAAAGGTATGGTTTTGACACATGGTGTTGTGTAAGGGTTTATGGTATTTGGTTTATGGAGAGTATGGTGGATATTTATAGGTATCTTGATGGTTAAATTGGTGATATTGTGCATATGATTGAGAGTTTTCTTGATGATTGATCTTTGTGAGTAGATCGGATTTGGATTATGAGATTGATGAGACAGGTTGGGGTGACAGTTTGTGTTGTGCATAGTTGATGCACTTGTCTTAGGATAGACTGTTGGCACAGTTTGACAGATTTCTTTTTGTCTACAAGCTAGGTGTTCTACTTGAGGGTTGGATTCCTCACATCTTTCTTATTGTTGAGATATGCAGGTTGGGTCTTGCAGTGGAGAGTTTGTGCTCTCTTTGAGTTGGTGCTCTTTTCAGTTGGTGTTGATAAAACCTAAGATTGTATTCTCCTATAACATATAATACAAAAATCTTAAACACATATCTGGTGCTCTTTGTGTTCATTTTTGTGATGGTTCAAAGTTCTTTATTGTTTATGTAGGTTTTTGAGATATGTTTACATGCAAGCAACTAAGTATGAATGGAACTAATGAGTAAATGGTTATTGCTAACTAAAATTTTGTAAGAAGTGTAAAAAGTGCCTCACATTGATTCACCCCCCCTCTCAATGTGGTCGATGTGTCCAACAATTGGTATCAGAGAAGGCCTTCACTATAATCCTTACAATATTGAAGGAGATCCATGGACACACAAGTAGAAAAAGGTTGTGTAGAATCAACTAACAATTATCTTATAGATGAAGAGGAAGCTTTGTTGAAACTCAAAGATAAAATATTAGATGTGTTAGAAGCAAACAATTATTAGTATACTTTTGATATTGATTTTTATGAATATATTAAGGAAGCCCTAGAAAAGTACCAAAGGCATACCATGGAACTAAGAAAAAAACTCATGAAACAAGAAGTTTAGAGATCAAGAGACTAAAGACTGATATAATTAGTGAAGAAGAATAAAAGAAGAAGGTAGATGATGAGCTTAGAAAAATCCTTTAAGTCAATGTCAATATGAAAACCCAAATTGAAGAATCCAAAAGGAAAGAAGAGAAGTCAAACAGGTTCATGAATAGTTCAACAATTCTTGATGAAATCTTGAGTTGTCAAAGGTCACCTAATGATAAATACGGTCTTGGATACAACAAGGAAGCATCACACTTTGAATCTAGCACTTCTACGAAGCATGAGGTAAGTCCTTCATTTTTAAAAGGTGGAAGTAAAGAAGTAGGTCCTACACCTAAAAGAAAATTCATAAGAGAGACACCTTCAAGGTGGAAACCAAAACAAAGGTATGGAAATATTTTCCATGGTCACTGTTTCTCATGTAATGAATTTGGTCACAAATATTTGGAATGAATACATTATGCAAGGAAAGATGTTGGGAGTTTCAAAAACATATTAATATGATGGATATGTAATCAAGTGGGGAACATTGCTACTCATTGTCACACCATGAGATGTTATGGTTGTAGTGGGTTTGGCCACAAAGCTAAGGATTGTTGGAATTAAAGGAGAGAGTCAATGAGGAGTGATTCATGTAGCATGGCAAGAAGAGCACATGTAACTTGGAAGGAAGAGAATGTTGAAAGGATGGAAGCTCAGAGTACAAGTATAGAGAAACCTAGACACTTTTAGAAGTGGATGAAGAAGACTAAACCACCATAATAGAATGGAAGCCATGAGGCAAGCTCAATCCTTACATTTTCTGAGGCATACGCGGGATCCTATGGGAACAATCTCTTATATATGCGTTTTTTCTGAAAAAATGTCGCATACATACGCTATATGCATGCAATGAAGTCACATACATGAGGTAAATTCCTTAGAAAATGGGTTGTACATATGAGTTTCAACATGGTTTCATGGTACAAAATAATTTATGTAGGGTCTGAGATGATATGCTTCAGGTTTCCATGCTTTTATGTATGAATTTATGGTGATGATATATGGATTAGATTTGGAGCATATGCTTGAGGTCTATTATGGATGCATGGTACTAACCCTATTTTGTGGATTGAGGCATTTTATGTTGAGGTATAGTCCTGGTTATGTTGAGTACTTTCTTAGTGATGTCATGGAAATTTGTTTATGAGATATATCATGATGATGTGATGCTAGATAGAGATATATCATTGATCTATTGAGGGAAACTCTTGGTACATGTTTAGAGGTACTATCAGTTTCTTAATACTTGATGTAGTGAATCATTTTGAGGTGGATCTGTTATAGTACATGGCTGGTACATATGTGCGCTCCATTGACATATCTTGTGATATATTGTTAGAAGTATATTTGTTGGATGTCTTGGTGTATGTATTTGGCATATGGTTGAGATACATATTGGGACATGTAGTTGATGATTTGATGATGTGGTGATGTTTTGATGCAGGAGCATCGTAATAAATCCAACAAAGCAAGCACAAGAGCGGGGGATAGTTGGAAATGCACCAACGCATATTTTGAGAATGTTTTGAATTTGAATGATAAAAAAATTAATGTAATATCTAAGAGGATGTATTTGGATTTATGTTTTGAAGATTGTAAAACAGATCTTGAGCATTTCTATCATCTGTCAGATATGGAGGCATTTAATTGTAATGAATGAAAAGTATATAACTCTTAATTTCGATTAGATAGTTAGATCTGTAGGAGGGAAAACTCTAGAAATCTCCCTCGCATGTATTGTATTGCATCAATTATTCTCATTGTAATTGTAAGTTGTAGAGAAAGAGATTAGGAGAAGAGAGAAACAGAGATTGTAGAAGGTTGTATAAGCTGATAGATGTTTCTATTGAACCCATGTATAGGAGCATTGGAATTAATATAAGAATACTTTGATTCTATTTCATGATGTGGTCTTGGTTATTGTTTGCATCTATTGAATGGTATGTTTACAATTTGATTATATTCTCTGTTATGCATTTGTTTCAATGCTATGTGTGTGTGTATGCTCATGATTTCATGGTGAATGTATGAAGTTTGTGAGAGGATAAGTATACGTTTCAATTGTTTCTCTTCCTGAGAAATCTTGCAAGGAGTGCATTGAGAGTTCGCAAGGAGTGCGTTGATGAGTTCTGAGTTTTATCTCAGGAAAGATCAAGAGAGATATCGTTGTTCTTATACCCACATAAGTGGAAGCATAACACAAGAGCCGTGCAAGGAGTGCGTAGGCCGGGTGAAATTCTTATACTTTCTCAACCTAGGAAGGTGGTTGAAGAACTGTTGTTGCAGGGAAGTGCACAGAGTTGGAGGTTTTAAATAACCAGAGGTTATTGTCAATGCCGCAAGGATTGCGTGCAAGAATCCTTTTGAAACCTTGAGCCCATAACAGAGGTCAATCTCATGAACGATGGGTAGTTCAAAAAATTCAAAGGAAGGACGAGGTTTGAAATTACCTTGTAGAGAAACAAGTTTAGATGGAGGAGACATTAAGTATTTGAGGAGTATTTGAGAAGTTTGAACAGACGGTTGAAATTCTAAGAGGGAGAATCACTGAAGTTCTGTGGACCATTGGATCTGGTAGATCAGTGGAAGGGTTAAGGTTGAGTTTCTTTTAGCACTCATAAGCTCAGGAGGAGTAGTGGCCATTGGATCTGGATCAACGAGGGCCATTGATCTCATGCTTGAATTTTGTTGTTTCAGAATTCAGGGAGTGGAAGAATTTTTGACTTGGAGTCGAGAGTTCCAAACTCCCGATTCATGAAGTCCCAATAGAATTAGGACCGTCAGATCGTGGGAAACTCAGAGCCATCGATTTGTGATGGGAAGTTATCACGATTTTGGCTATCGGGTGAAGGGATTTGTGGCATTGAAATTCGTTGATACATGAAATCTCGAGGTGCTGAAATATTGGGCCCAGATCGCAGTTGAACGTCACATCAAGTGAATTTAAGGAGGAGTCAAAGATCCGTTATCCATTTTCAGGGTTTCAGAGATTAAAGGAGTCAGAGGAGCTCACATTAGGGATTGCGTAGTCGTGAAACCTGAAATACCTTTCGAGTGAAGGTTGTGGTCATATCAGTCGGTCAAGTGGGTAAGAGTTCATGTCTAGTGCCAATTTGCATATGCATAACTCATAAGAAGGACCCGTGGAAACACTTGCATGTTGAAGGATCCCGCAGGGAATCAAGGAGTCAATCAAGCTCAAAGGGGATATTAAGAACGATCCTTAGACTGGGAGGTCATGCATAACCTCCTGAAGTAGGGGTGTTGCATCAGGTGGTATCAGAGCTTACAATCATTGTTTTCTGTAAGCAATGATAGGATAGAAGGCAAGTTGTGATTTGAATTCTGCGTGGAACAGATTTGAACAATGTCACCCAAAAGATGTCAAGATAGAAAAATGCCTGATCCAACTGTGGGAAGGGAAATGAGAGAACTCCATGCTTGATTATATGCCATGGAGACAACACAGAGATGAACAATTGATGCTGGAGATGTCAGTGAAGCCTGTTGAAACAAAGTTTATTTTTCTTCTTATATCCTAAAACTTAGTTTTCTTTGGTTATGGAGTCGCCCTTAGTTCTAAAAAGGAGTCAAAGTCTTTCAAGAGTTTCAGGTTTTAGGGTTCGACTATTCACAAAGTATGATTTTTAATAACAACTCCAAAGTCCTGATAACAAAGTCCCGAAAGTATTGTTTAAAAGAAATTAAACAGAATTAAAAGGAATAATTAAAAATGTTTAACGGTTTTCTAAACCTTTCATATTTTATTTTTCGGCTATCTCAACTTAAACAATAGTTCAAAGTCCTGATGCGCTTTTTATGAAATCTCTTTTTAATCGTGATTAACTAAATTTTAAACATACTTAACAAATTGTTAATTAGTCGCATTTCGGAAAATCAAAGAGTTATCACTCTTTGACACTCAAAAAACCCTGAAGCCCAAAATCCCGAAAGTATTAAGAACTTAAGCATAATTAAATTAACATTAAAATAGGGTTAAAGATATTAAATGAATTTTCATGTTTCGCTATTCGGGAGTTTTCAAAGACATTCCTTTTGAAATCCCAGTTTTGAATCGCCGATATATGTCAGTATTTATAATGGATTAGTGGAGATATTTTTAGCATGAAGTGCATATCTACAGGTGTACCATCCCCATTAAAGCATTTAATTTTTATCGCCTGTATCAGTACGCTCAATTTAAGGCAAGTTAAGGGTTAATAAAGGTTTCTTATTTCAAATTTCATTCTTACTTTCAGACAAGAAGCGAGTTACATTCAAAAGAGCTCACACATTTCTTCTCTGTAACAGGTTTTCATTTTTAGCACAAATATCATGACACCCAGAAAAGAACCTAAGAAGAGTGAAGAGGCCGGTGAGAGCTCAAATCTGGATGGAGATGTTATATCCAATACTACACCACATACTATGGATTCAATCAAGTCCTCGAGACAAACTTTTGATATCTTGGAGTATGAGATGAGGAATTGCCCTGACGATTTTGGAAATGAAAAGATTGAAAATAAACTCAGGGATATAGTAGAATCTGAGCTCCATAAGATAGCCACACGGTCAAGACTCATGCCATACAATGACATGATAATATGGGCTTTAGAAAAAACTGACATTTAGACTAGGAGCATTCTAAATCACCAAAAGGTCTTCGTCGACTCATTCAGACCAAAGCACATCCAAGTAATGTATAAATTGTCCCCTATCTCTAAATACATTTTTAATGCCGAATTCGTAGAAGAATTTCAAAGAAAGGAGTGTACATAATTGGATCAAACATATCTAGGTATAATCAAAGATTGGTGGGGAATTCCAGTGAAATTTAGAGCTGATACCCATGGCATTTATGCCACAACACCGTTAAATGAATACATGGTTTATATAGCAATGATGTTGTGTAGACTGTTTGGGAGGAAAAGTCCTACCCATTTCTTGGTGGAATGGGTGCCAATTATACACGAGGTAGAAGAGGGTTTCACCTTCATCTGGTCCAAAATCCTGTCAGATAACCTAGCTAAAATTACCAGATGGAAAAATCGAAAGGTCGACCTATATATTTTTACATGTCTGCATATATTATGGATGCTATCTGTCACATGAAGACATTCCCCTTGATGAATTGGAGCTGGAACCCAGCCTGTGCTGAACCCATTCATGTTTATCACTCTAAACTATGGGAGGAGAATGTTAAAGATTTCTTTTACGGAATATGTCACTATGTAGTGATACATGTGCACCAAATTTTGTATGGTTATGCACCCCCTCGTATTTTAGAGAAAATCATGGGAAACCTTAAGGTAGTTGCATATTGGTTCATCAAAGAGAATTTCTCTTATGTCAGAGTCTTTGGATGTTCAATCCCCCCTCATTCTCTCCCTAAATTTCTCACTGATAGACTGGTGTGTAGAGAAGTGGCATACCAGATAATAACAGGAGGAATTGGTATAGAGTTAAAAGCATCTTAGAAGAAATTCTAGCCATATTTTCCTGTGCAGATTGGGAAGTTTTCATTGCTTAATCTTGGCCATTCTAAAGTGGAAGCCATAGAATTAGAAGACATTAAGCTAGTAAATATTGAACTCAGAAAGCATGACCCATACAAAATTGTGGGTAATCATCTAGATCATTGCAACATGAAAATGTTTGAGCATGAAAACGCCCCCTATGACGACATATTCAAAGGAGCTAGAGCATATGAGGAGATATTAGAGAGAGTTCAGGCGTTACCCCCTGACTTGTAGACCAACTTTATTTCTTTCCAGAAGCACATACGAAGTGGTTTTCCAAATATACTATAGGGAGAAATGGTAACCTCTCCTCTAGAACAAGAAAGCATACCCCCAGGATTCAACTCAAAGCTTTCTGACGAGAATATTGCAGAACAAAATCCAAAGAAAACTGAAGCGTCTTCACAAAAAGTAGAAGCTTCACAAACATAGTACCCAAGGTTGGGAACAAAGTTTGAGCTTGAGACACCTCCAAATTCGAGTCAAACGATTCCACCTTCATCATCGACTATTTCTGTTGATATTCCCAAAATAGTGGGAGAAACCCAATCTACAGAGTTGGGCAACCCTATTACATCATTGACTCCTTTACAGTCAACATTTGGGACTCCTCGTCTAGAAGTTATATATGTAAGTGAACTCACTCTAATATATAGAGAAGAGATACCTTCCTATGATTATTTTTTCAGTAAGAAGAGGAAAGCAGTAGTGAAACAGGAAATGCATTTGAGAGAAGGCACAATGGTAAAGAAACACAAAGTGCTCATAGATGGACAGAACCTAGAAGAGGAATATTTCACCACTGAGGTAGCAGGCTCTATGAGAGCTTTGGAAACGACTAACTTATTTTTAGTTGACAATCTAAAAACAAGGTTGAAGCATAAGAATCAAATGATAACCTAGCTACAAGGCCAAATAAAGAACTCAGAGAGTAGTATTAGAGAGGAAATAAATAAAGGGTTGGAAAAAGCTAGAGCTGCTGACAAACAAGAGATTCGACAACTCAAATCTATCTTGGATGAGATGTATAAGAAGATGAAATCTAGTCAGGGATAGGTCATCTATCAGGAAGAATTAGTGAGACAGTTGAAGGATAGGTTGAATTCTATTCAAAATTAGGTGATAGATTTAAATTTTTTTCAAGCCCAAGCACTGGAGGTGCATATGAAGATAGAAGCAAAGCAACAAAGATTAATTTCTAAAGTAGAGGTTATTTAGAACTATTTCCAAGAGGTAAGTCAATCTTTTGATAACATTGTTCTTAAAGAAAAAGAGGCTAAAGCAGCCTGGGCTACGTTTCAAAAGGTAGTTGTACTTTCGGCAAAAGAAGAGGTATTAGAAACTCCAAGGTTGTCTGTTGCAGAGAAGATCAGGGGTGATATCATGCTTAAAGTATGGGAGGACAACATAGTCGAAATCAAGAAAATGGCCAAGGAAGTCAAGGATGATTGTGAAGAGACCTTTGATTTACTAGACAAAGGATCATTGGGTGTCGGTAAAGACAATTGTCTTAGGCTATTAGGGCAGATCAATATTGTAAGACATCAACTGAAACTCAAAGAGAATTTGAATGAAATTCAGATAGAAATTTCGCAATTAAAAGAGGTTGATGTTACCCAAATAGATAGGTGGTTGGTGAAGCCAAATTTAAAATTGCAATCAGTTAAGTTTTTTGACAAAGGGTTTGAAGACCAATTTCCGAAAATTCAGAGGAATCTTTATTTGTTTGAGGCAAAGGATATACCAGAGCCTCCTAGATTTTTTGTGCATTTTATAGAAAAATGCATTGAATGTCTCGGACCAAAAGAAGGAGATACTTCAAAGAAACAATGAAGTATCATGTTGTAGGCTCATATTATCAAGATGATAGAAAAGTAAAAGATAACCATGCAAACGGTTCAAGTTTGCATTTTTGTAACCATTAGTCCCTAGGAGTTAGGAAATTACCAATCGTCAAGTATTGGTGACTTTGTATAAATATAATTTCATAAGACTGAGAAAAGGATTTTTTGCGGTTGATTGTACTAGAGAATATTTCTTCATTTACAGTGATTAATGAGAATACAAAACATAGATTCCAGATTCTGTCGACCCCGAGTTATGTGTGCCTCTTTACTTTCATTTTCAACATATTTACCTTATATGTCTCTGATGAATGTTTAACTGCAATTAAGTACAAGATCTATTGTGGTTAGGAGTTATTTGGTTATCTAATTGTTTACAATCTTTCCTCTGTGCTTTCTATTAGTAGGCTCAAGACCTGTAGATTATTGAGATTACTATATTTTTATGCTTCATTAGAGATCTCTTGTCTTTCTTCTTGCTCTGTTGAAAAGTGAGATTCCTCCATGATTGATGCCTTGCCTTGTTTAAACAACTTTGTGTTCTTCCGCCATCACTTTCATGATTTGTTTTTAATTTGACTCAGGAATGGGAAACGACCTCTGAAACTGTTATATTATTAATTTAAGTTTGGGAACTTTTCTCTTATAATCTGAAATAGAAATAACAAACCTTGAAAACAAAGTAATAGAGTTTTTAACCTTTATCCTTCATGACTATACTAGTTACAAGACATCCCAATATAGAACTCGGCCTTTCAGATCAGACTAGCATTGCTTTAAACTTATTTAACACTATCTTGCAGACAACAAACACCTGGGTTGAATTAGAATGTTCGTGGGCAACAATTGAATGAGATATTAACATCTTGGAACACTGGGAAGCTGGTCAGAGACAGTTAAGAAACCAACCATAGCTTTTATTTTTAGTAACTGATACATTTTATACCTTAACCCTCTCTACCTTTTTCGGATGCCTAGAATTGATATTTTAAATCCTTAAGTATAAACTCTGGAACAATATCTTTTTGACGCCATTGCTGGGGATGAATAAACGAAACTATTTTCCCTAGGAGGAACGACATTGATAATTTCTTTCTTTGGTAGTGAACAAAGATTGAAAACTTTATAAGGCTACTTTCATCTTTCACTTGGTGACTCCACGATTAATAAACTGGCTTTTAACCGAAAGAATACCAATAAGAATCCAGATGACAAACATACTTTTCCTGTATCCGACCCAAGAAAAAATTTGAAATCAAGAATATGCCTTAAAAAGACTGCTTCATCGACAAATAAGGTTTATCAACCTAAATTCACATAGTTGAAAACTAAGGATCTACTTGAAAATTTGAATACTCCACTCCTTTGCGAAGAACTATCCACCAATCGAATTGAAACCCTAGAGCCGGGATTGGTCTTACCCGAATTTAAAACTGAGACTTTCTCAACTGTTCCTTTCACCTATAGAAGTAAAATATCTATCTCACTCCCCACTTCAATTAACATTTCTTCACTTCCCAAAGTTCAATTTACCATCTCTCATAACTTTGACGAATATACTGTATACCTTGACTCGACTCTTGCTGATTCTCCTGTATATTCATCCCATGAGTCTGAAGAAACGAACCAACGATTTCCAAGTCCTTCTTTTTCAAGTTTCCTGTCCCTTGATGACCAGTTTTATGAAATCATCTTTCCCTCTTCAGCCCCAACTGAAGGGTTACCACACCCCTTTAAAACTCTTCCTTCTAATCTACAAGTTTCACCCTCTAAATTATTAATGGTTGTGGCTGGAGGAGGTGGGGATAGGGGTGGAGCCATAGGTGGTGCTGGGGGAGGAGGATTAGGTGGTCAAGTACCACTCCCTCGAATATTTTCCAAAGTGGCTGCTAGGCATTCTTCTTTGGTCCTCCCAGTTCCTCTCCACGATCTACTCGGAAATTACATGAAAAACATGCCAAAATTCACAGGAGAAGGTGATTTAACCGCAACTGAACACATCAATTTCTTTGATCAATTTGTGGACATCCTTGGTCTTGAACATGAGGATATTTATTCGAGACTCCTGGTTCATAATTTTGAAGGAAAGATGAGAACTTGGTTCCGAGGTCTAGCAGCATGATCAATACGGTCATACGATGAACTGGAAAATGTTTTTATCAGACAATGGGGAGAAAGGAAAGACCATATCTACTATCTAACTGAATTTGGGGCTTTGAGAAAGAAAAACTCTAAATTAGTTCTTGAGTTTATCCAAAGGTTTAATAAATTGCATAATAAAATTCCAGCTGAGGTCAAACCTTCCCAACCCGCAGCGAAAGTAACTTTCACAGGTCTTTTGATCTTGATTTTTCCCTGTTGTTGAGGGAGAGAATATCAGTAGACCTCACTAAAATGCAAGATGATGCCTTAGAAATCGAATCAAATATGATGCATCAGGTAAGATAAAAACAAAGTTTGAAACATGAAATAGGGAAACCAGATGGTACCGAGAGCAAGCGGGACCCTCTGGATCAAGTATGTCTTCTGAAGACAAGATGGATGACATGGCGAGGATAATTAAAGAATTGTTGAATAAGATCTCAAGAATGGAATTAGACCAATCAAAGAACGCACATTCCCTAGAAAGGATTTCAGAAGGAATCCCAACGCTCAAACTCAACAAAGACAAATTAAGAATGAGGATCAAACAATCCAAGCCCCCTTTAAAAGTGAAAACTTTATAGGAGGAGAAGACATGCAAGAGTTTGAGGAGTTAGAAGAAGACATAAATAATCTTGGTGATGAATGTCAACAACCTTATTTAACCAGACAAGATTATGAAAAATCCTTAAAAACCGAATACAGATATGAAAATAACAAGAACAACGAGATTACAAAAGATTCAACCTATCAAGGAATCGTTGATGACATAATGACTGAACTCCACCAGAAGTAAAATCTAAGGCCTAGAGATAGGAATGTCACAACCACCCCAGTGAAACAAATCTTTCCAAGGGGGGAAATAAATGAGGCAGTTCCAAAAGCTGCTGAAAAGCAGACTGTTAGAACCAAAGCTGCTGGCACACAACCTACTAAGGCAAAGCCAACATAAACATCAACCATCAACACAAGGAAAACAGAGAATCCCGTGGCCGAAACAAAAACCTCACAAAAAATAAAACTGAAAAGAAAGGGATAGAAGCACAAAACACATAATTTGATAGACCAACGAGAAATTTTAATCTGGAAAATGAAATTAATAAAATCAAAATTCCTATACCTCTTGTCGAACTGGCAAAAATCCCAATATATAGAAAACAAATTGCTAAATAATTAAATTTTCAGATACTGAAAGTGTTGCACAACTGAGAGGGGGGTTGAATCAGTTGTTCCTGTGCTTAAACAATTATGCTTATTTTAAATTCTTTACAAGGCACTCAATGATGATCACAATAATGCAGGGAAATAAGCAATGACACATTCAGCATTAGTCACATATATGAGAAACACAGAGAAAAATATTTTCCTGAGGAAACCCATACAGGGTAAAAACCTCTTCTTCTTTATATGATAAGTATTATTTACATTCTTTACATTATCATACATATGAGCATCAACTCATTGTGAGGCTACAACCTCTATTTTGCAAGCTCCAACTTGCTGAGAGAACCAACTCTCTGTTTTTCTCTAGCATCCACTAGAAGGAAGCACCAACTCCCTGGATTCTCTAGCACCAACCAGAAGGAAGCACCAACTCCTTGGTTTCTCTAGCACCAACTAGAAGGAAGCACCAACTCCCTGTGTTCAGGCTCCCACTTGAACCTCTGAGGACACCAGTCCTCCCTTGCACCTCCCTACCACCCAGAAATATAAATCTTTGCTAATGAAACTTATCAATGTGATACAATATTTATCATTAGCTTACCAGAATTATCATTGCTCTGCTATACTACGCTGCTTTGTCTGCATCAGTGTCTTCTGCACACTCCTCTATGCTTTATGTTATTCTCACATTACGCACTGTGTGCCATCTCCATTTGATCCACCATTCTTCTGCTCTTCATTTCAGCTGTTGTACTCTCGTCCTTCTGCCCTCCTGAATCCCTCATCACAACCACAACACCATCTCTTCTCTATACCGTGTACTTATAGCTTCTGTGCACCTTGTGCATGCAATGTGCGCAATTCCTCTGCATTTTCCCACCGCGCCGATCTCCTCCACATCTCGAGTGCTCTCCCTGATCATCACAACTCTTTAGCTTCTCTGGTGGTTCCCACTACACATCCAACATCACTGGGTGTTCAAATGAGATTCCTCAACCTCTTTGGTAGTTGAGACTCCTCATCTTCTCTGGCACAGTCGAGCTTATCCTTTCTGTTTCAGTTACAGACTTCAACGCTCATCCATCTTGTTATACTCCAAGAAATTCCTTAGGGTTGTAAGCTAAGGATGCTTGGTAACTTAAGAAAATAATGTGTAGGTATACTTGGAACAATGGGATCCTCAATGATTAATGCAATAGACAACTCATCATACATTCAAAAGAAACAGTGCTTTCAGGAAACAATAATCAGATCAAGTAATTTGAAAGGAGAGGATGAATAACACTAATCTTGAAAGGTCAGTGGAGGCGGCGTAGTGGTAAGGTCGCTCTCGTTAAGACAGACAGGTCCTGTGCTCAATCCCGAGTGAGGGCGTGGCTCGCCGTGAGAGTTTAACCGTTTCCGGGCCAAGCCCACTCACCTTTTGAAGGTCGTGGGTGCGGCGTAGTGGTAAGTTCGGTCATGTAATGACGGTCAGGTATCGGGTTCAAACCCGAACATGGGTGTTGCTCGCTGCCTAATTAATCGTTCTGAGCCAAGCTCACCACCTTTACACCTTTTCGTATCACATATTATGAAGATGAGGCGAGAGAAGTCATCGCGGCTAGGGACCAAACCCTAGCCGCCTCGCTCTGGTTTTCGAGTGCAGGGACGCAGACTGTAGCAGCTGAGCATCCAGGGCCGCGGATCGACATTCCCCAAGCTTGCAGGAGAAGTGGTCTGGTCCAGGGCAGCGGTTTGGTGTTTCAGCATCTCGCCTGAGTGTTCGCACGCGTTTTGGAGCAGAGGTATTGGCCTCCGTTGTAGGAGGTCGATCGTTTTTTTGCAGGGACGCGTCTAGCAGTGACCAGGTTATAGGGCCGCGGATCAAAGTGTTCCTGTGGGGCATGCGCCTGGATTGCATGCGTGTGGCCTCTGCGACTTTCTCCGCCTCTTGCTTGCTGGTGGTCGCTGTCTACTACGATGGCCCCTATCCCGATTGCCGAGATGGAAAAAGATCCTTTGGAAGCTTTCAAAACATTAGTCCGCTCAGCAGGACCTAAATCCAAGCCTTCTGTCTCGTCTAAGTTTGTTAAGAAGATGGAGGAGATCCCTTCTCTGGAGCTTTCTCCAGAGGACCCTTGCAATTTTGCCCTCCTTCTAGCAGAAAATGCCCTCATCGGCAAGTTTACGGGGTTGTGGCCAAGTCCCAAAACCGTGGAGGCATGGATGGATGAGCGTTGGAAGATGCTGAAACAGGGAGAAGTTTCTCTGTGCACAGTAGGCAGGGTTTTTTTTGTCTTCAGCTTCGAGAGGAAAGTGGACCGGGACCTAGTTTTCAGATCCAGACCCTATTTCATGGGGTCGAGAGGGCTGTTCTTAGCCCCCTGGACTCTTGAATTCAACCCCGGAGCCGAGATCACAACATCCCCAGTATGGGTTAGACTGCCTCACCTCCCCTTGCATCTTTGGGGGTTAAGCTCTCTGGAGGACATTGGAAATAAGCTTGGGCATTTCCTGGACAGTGCGGAGCCGAAGGGGGATCAGTATACCTGCGCTCGTATTTGTGTTGAGGTTAATCTCGAGAAAGGACTTTCGGATGCCATTAAGCTCTCACTGGGGGAATGGTGCCATATCCAAGAGCTAGACTACGAGCAAATTCCGTTTAAGTGCCTCCGGTGCCATGCTTACGGTCATTTCGCCAAAAGCTGCCCCAAATCCTCTGAGGAGCCGGGACCAGTCAAAGAAGATGATTTTCAGCCAGTAACTAACTGACGACGGTAGCTAAGGTGAAAGGATCCGCCAGCCCAAGCCCCACACGGCAGAGGCATCTCTAGAAAATAAAAACAGCTTTGATGTGCTGAAGGATGATGAAGCCCGAGAGCCAGAAGTAACAAAAGTTATGGAAGATCCTCCGACAGATGAAAGCCCTCCGGATTCCACCCCTCCAGAAGCAATGGCAGTAAAAGAACCCAGGGCTTCAGTTCCGGAACCCCCTGCCTCTGCAGGTCTAGTTATTTCAGTCCCCACCAGCGGCTCTGTGGATACCTCTGAACCTGATGACAACGCAGTTCCATCTCCACCCCTTACCCGAGGGCGAAAGACCAATAAAGCGCGCAGAGAAAAGGAGGCGGCCTCCAATATTTCTATAGGTTCCCAAAAAAAGCTGGATCCCTACATTAAGGGGAAATATTCATTCCCCTCGGTTTAATGCTTTGCTTCTGTCTTCTACTATGCTCACAATTTGTGAGAATTTACTCATGTATGCAATTTTTGTCATTTTCTCGAATTAGCTCAATAAGCAGATGGGATTGGGTTCCCAAGACATTCACAAG
>WSFP011406229.1:0-25462 GCA_009831015.1 Picea engelmannii | reverse complement strand
AAATTTTCAAAGAAATATTACTAAGTATGACATAAGTCTCATATGTACAAATATTGTCACCTAATCTATAACTAGAGAAATTTAAAATGATGGTTTAATTATCAAGAGTTTTCCCTAGTAAAAAAAAAAAACAAAAAAAAAAACAATAAGAGGACCTTAAAGAAAAATTTGAGAATCAATTAACGAGTTTGCATAAGAGTGACCGTGCTCACAACAGAACATCTGAATCCTCTTCCTATTTATTTTCTCATCCTCATATTGTACTTTCCTATGATTCTTGATATCATCCCATGGTCTTCATAGACGAAAAAGGTCTCACCTTAATTTCAAAAACTCACAAAGAAGTCTTCAAAACGAGAATAGGCAAAAATTCTTAAGATTTCTCTAACTTTAACTGAAGAAAAGTATGTCTAGGGTAATATTAACTATCTTATCCTTTCTAACAGGTTTAAATTGATTATTTTCGCTCAAGGAAAGTCCCAGGAAAATAAAAACTCCTAGTGAGAACTTCCCTGTAGGTGAAGGTGTTTTGAAGGTCAGAGGAAGATTAGTCCAGAGTAATCAAAGTGAGTTGACAGACCTCCATTGCTAAATTATGTACAAATATCATCCCTGGTATATCATATACAATTTGATTTCCCCCAATTCATGTTTTAAAAGAAAAAATAAGACAGATGGTGAAAGGAAATTCATAAAATGATTGCCCCCATCTAGTCCAAAAAGAGATGATGAAAGGAAATTCATTAAATGATTGCCCTCATCTCAACATTTAAATTCAAAATTACTAATTGAAGTGGTGAATGAAAATTCAATGTGGGAATTAGATAACTTCACCGGGGTATTGAATAGGCTCGCTAGCAATGAAGCAATGTGTACGATATCTGCAAGGCAGTTATACATGAATTATAATGTGCTATGGTAACTAGTTCTCTTTTAGACTAGATCTACATTCTAAGTTAACACGAGACTCCTTGACTAAAAGCATTAAAATTTCTTTGCCTTGATGTGAACAAAATCGAACAGAGCCTGGTAGAGCGGTTAAGGTTGTTTTGATTATCTTAAGCAAATCTAAAGTCAATTTTAAGAAAGGGAAGCCATTGATAAACCTAAGCTCGAAATCGGTGAATGGTTATGTTTTCAAAGTTTTCAGAGATATAGGTGAAGCCCAAAGTCCTTCTGTGTGTCCTTTTCAGAATGTGTTTCACAAAAATGCAATAATGACTCCATTTACCCAATAAAGGCACTTGGTCTACTGTTCTTCGACGTCTCGCAGGGAGACACGATCCCTAGATGGTGCCTATGTCAGAACACATATATTTTTATAGATTTAATATTTTAAATAGATTTTGTTTTCATTTAAATAAAAACAACGTGCGCTTGAGTCTCATAGTTAATGAAGTCTCACATCTAATCGAACGATCTAAACTCTTAAAGGTGATGGAGCCACCTACTCATTAAGGAATTAAATCACTAAAGGGTGCTTTTGAAACGTTGGGTTTCAGGGTTTTTCTATGCATGACAATTCAACATGTAGTATTTCCAAATTCCGAACATCCGAAATCACAAAATTGTCTTAAGTGTTAAACCAGGTTAATTTAGGGTTAATAACAATTAACGATTAATAAAATTATAGCGATTTCGCGTTTTGGGGATCCTAACAACGATTATCAATATCCCGAGACCTGAAAACCCGAAATCTTTGAGGTTAATCATGATTAATTAAAAGGGTTAAACACAATTAAACTTAATTAATCACATCACGATTTCACATTTCACAAGTTATAGCTCAAGCTGTTATAAGATCTCACGAGAGCCAAAATGCTGAAATTTACTTAATGATAAATATGGTTAACTGATGCTTTAACAAATATTATCTCTTAATTAATCCATCGCTTAATGATGACTTAGATAGATTCAAATTTCATACGTGCTTTTCCCGAGCATGAACCACCGAAAATAAATGCCATTAATAATGCCTTTACGACAATTATTCCAAATAAGATTTTGAGCCACCACTTGAATCTGATTCATTAAAGAAAGTAAATCCTCCGTCAGTAAAGGTATTGGTTGATCGATATGATTAAAGGGAAAGGGATGTGAATTCGAATTTCATTATGCATTTTACTGAGCAGTAAGTTTTTCTAGCTGAAGGATTTTTACGCATTTCCTGTGGCAGATAACAGAGTTCAAAGGCTTGATACCATGGCTCCACGGAAAGCACCTAAAGCGATCAGTGAAAGTTTGAGCCAGAACGTAGATTTTCTCTCTGAGACCTCGCCCAGAAGCATAGACACTGTTAAATCCTAGACGCACATATCAAATATTCTACAGTATGAACTGGTAAATTTCCTGGACGATTCAAGTGACAATGAGAAGGAGGACCTACCTACCTAATAAAAAATCGTCGCCCTGTTAGAGTTACATAAGATAGCGGCGAGGCCCATGCTCTTGCCTTACAATGATATGATATGTTGGGCACTGGAGCATGTGGACCTCCCAACCAGAACCATCTTCAATCCACAAAAGATTGCAATTGGGTCTTTCCGACCTGAACATCTACAAGTGATGTACAAATTGTCTCCTTAACCAAATTTCATTTACAACGCCAGTTTCTTGGCCAACTTTAACAAGAAAGAATGTGAAAAATATGCAAAAAACCTTCCCGATTTAATTAAGGACTGGTATTCCCACCCTGATAAATTCAGAGCTGATTCCCAATGCATATATACAGTTGCCGCACTATAACCTCACATAATGTATATAGCCATGATGATGTGTAGACGGGAAGGAAAACACGACACATTTCCATTTATCGTGGGTACCTATGATACACACAGTAGAAGAAGGGTATTCTTTCGACTGGGCCAAGATATTTTCAGATAACTTGGTTAAAGAGATTACAGAGGATCGATCACTAAAAGTCAAAGGGCAACCGACGCCGTTTTTCATGTCAACTTATATTATGGATGTCATCTATTTCATGATGCCTTTTCCTTTGATGGGATGGAGCTGTACTCCAAATAATGTTGAACCCATACATATTTATCATTCGAAGCTTTGGGAGGACAAGTCAAAATATTTCTTTTATGAAATCTGCAACTGGGTGGTGGTGTCGATGCACACCACTATATATGGCTCCCCACCCCCCAGAGTTTCTAACAAAGTTGTGACTAATTTGGGTAGAATAGCAGATTGACACATTGAGGAACATTTATCATATATTAGGGTTTTTGGCTGTTCGGTCCCTCCACATGCTCTACCTCAATTTTTACCAGATCGACTGGTGTGCCATGAAGTAGCACATCAAACTTTGCTTGGAGGGATTAGTAAGGAACTGAAATTAGTACAGAAAAAGGTATCACCATCTTTTCCCTTACATATTGGTACATTTTCTCTACTAGATTTTGGCCATTCAAAAGTGGAAGACGCGACCCTCGGAGAAATCAAGCTGGTCGATATTGAGTTCAAGAGAGACGATCCACAGAAGATCGTAAGCAACCACATGGCCAGTTGTAATTTGAATCGATATGAACATGAAGATTCCCCTCAGGAATAAATGTTCAGAGGATCGAGGTCCTATCAACAGGTCCCGAGTAGAGTTCGAGCTCTGTCGCCAGATAAAATAGCTGAATTTTATAATTTCTAGAAACATCGAAGGAATAGTCTCCCCAAAGTATTACAAGGAGAAATCCCAATGCCTCCAGAAACCCAAGGAAGCTTGGAAAAGACTGAGGTGTTGGCATAGAGAGGAGACAACACAGAGACAAATGTATAAGGTGATCAAGCCAAAGATCAAGCCAAGGATCAAGCAGAGACATTGACAAAGAAGGGAGAAGAAGGGCCACTGTTTACACCAGATAAATCAACTACAAACACGATCGAGAAATAGTCGTCCATCGAAATTAGCAGCCCCATCCAGTTTATCACACCATTACAATTGACCAGAGGGAACCAAAATACAAAGGTAGTATTCATAGAGGACCTCACACCCATTTCGGTCGAAGAGTTGCCTCCTTCCAATTTCTTTTTCAGCAAGAAAAGGAAGGTTGTGGGGAATAAAGAAATACACCAAAAGGAAGGTTTAGCTATCAAAAGGCACAGGGTGCTAATTGATGGAGAGGCCTTGGAAGAGGTAGACTTTGCTGAAGAAGTAGCAGGTTCATTGGGGGCTTTTGCAACAACCAACCAGTTTTCACTTGGAAATTTAAAAGAATGACTGAAGCAGAAAGATATGCAAATAAGCCAATTGCAGAATCAAATGAAGAATGTAGAAAGGAATGTCAGGAGTGAGATCAACAAAGGTTTTGAGCAGATGAGAGCCAATGATAGACAGGAAATGCAACAACTCAAATCGAGTCTCAAGGACATGCACAAAGAGGTACAGGTGAGTAGAGGACAATCCATTTAGCAAAGTGAATTAGTGAAGCAACTACAGGACAAGGTAAGCGTGAATGAGAATATGGTTATAAATATAACTATTTTCCAAGCTCAAGCATTGGAAGTATGTAAGAAACTGGAATCAACGCACCAAATACTTTTTGATAAGGTGAAAGCTATCCAAAATCATTTTCAGGTGGTCAATCAATCCTTGGACGACATTGGTTTTAGTGAGAAAGAGGCTATTGCTGCTTGGACCACTTTCCAAGAAGCAGTTGTGTCATCGGTTAAAGAAGGAGTATTTGGGGTTTCAGGGTTGTTTGTTTCAGAGTAAGTCAGAGGTTACATAATACTGAAGACATGGGAAGCTAACATGGCCGAAAGTAAGAAAATGGCTAACGAAGTCAAGAAGGCTTGTGAAGAAGATTTCCATTCCCTAAATACATAGTAATTAGGATTTGGAAAAGATGATCACTCTGGAGTGCTGGGACAATTTGACATAGCAAAGCATCAACTTAACATCAGGACAAACTTGGAAATAGCTCAGGCCAAAATCTCGCTTTTAAAACGAATTGATATTACTAAGATAGATAGGTGGCTAGTGAGGCCCAATATGCATCTACAATCAATAATTTTAGAAGACAGAAGAATAGAAGATAGATTACCTCAATTAGCAAAAGGAATTATATATTTTTGAGGCAAATGATTTAACAAAACCTCCAGGCTGGTGGCACAATTTGCAGGCAGATGCGTTAAATGTATAGAGCAAGGAAAGGGCAGCACCTCTGGAAAACAATGAGGTATCCAATGCACATCATCTGTACAGATCATGATTAGAAGATCAGATGTCTTCTGAGCTAGAGAATAGGGAGAGAAAACGTCTCTTCTAGTGAGACGAAGAGACAAAAAAGATGCAAGTGAAGCGTTTCGTATTTTACATTTTGTAATTTTTACTATTTTAGAAATAAGGGGAATTCCAACCGTTTAAGGTTGAGAACCTTTTGTATAAATATAACTTTCTAAGGTTAATCACAGGCTACTTCTTGTCGTATTGTAACTGAGAAAACTCATCCTTTGTGAGTATTAATACAAGTGCAGATAGGGATTCCAAATTTTGTGTTGTTTGGGTTATGTGCTCTCTTTTTATTACACATCTCTAATTTTCTTTATGTTACTCCTTGATAAGTGAATTATTGCAACTTAGTACAACATCTACTGCGATTACATTTCATTTAGTTATCTTATAGTAGACAATTTTTCCTCTGTATTTGCTATTAGAAAATACAAGACTTGCAAGCTACTTGGATCACTACATCATATATCCTTTCAGGGGTGCATTCCACTCTTTCTTCTACTATAAACAAAGTAATATTATTCTATCATTGATGCCTTAATTTGTTTAATAGTTTTGTAATTTTCTCCTTCATCATCCTTTTTGATAAATTGACTCAGACGATGATATACAACCTCTGTTCTGTTCAACTATTAATTTCATTTGAGGACTTAATTCTTACATATTTAATAGAAAGAAAAAGCATTCTTAAAACAAATCTTTACTTATTTCCTGATGCCTGACATTATTCTTTGAGCCTTAAGTTTAATCTTAGGAACAACACCCTCAAATTGCTTCAAACATTGAAACTCCCTTAAATAATGTCTCCACTCAAGGGGAATCTATTGCACTTACATTTCCTACTCCATCCTTAACTCCTTTTCCATCAAGAATTGAAATACATGGTTTAGAGGTAGTTAATGTTGAAGATCTGACACATATTGAGCCAAAATAAACGCCTTCAATAAGTAAAGGAAAACTATTGTGCAGAGAGAGATTCAAAAGAAAGGAGGTGTAATCACAAAAAAGGCAAAAAATGATATTTGATGGTCATGGACAGAGTGACCTTGAATTTGCAAAACATGTAGCAAATTCTCCAGAAGCATTTGCAACATCAAATTTATGGTTGGTAGACAATGTAAGAGAGAAAATGACCAGGAGAATGTTTTAATTGAGCTAGAAGAGAAATTAAGAACAAGTATCCAAGATCAACAAATGTTGAAGAATACTCTTTCCTAGAAAGATGCATTAATACTCCATTTAAAATCCCAAGTGAAAAAGGTTGAAAATGAAATTGTTGATATTTCTTCTTTTAAGAAACAAGCCCTTGAAGTTAATGATGGATTACAGTTAGCCTAAGACAATTTCTGTGAAATCTTGGAGATTATTCAAAGATAATATCTTATCTTCAATGATTCATTACAAATGATTGCTAATAAATAAAAAGAGTTAGTCAATACAAGATCCAAGTTTCAAGAATTGATGATGTGGAATCAAAGTTTAAATGTACCAGGAATTGCTCAGTTTTCAGAGCTTGAACAACTAAAGGGTGAAATGGCAATAAAGACTTGGGAAAATAATCTTGAAGAGAGTAAAAGATTGGCTTAAGAAACCAAAGTAGACTGTTTAAATACTCTATTAGCTGTGGATGTAGAAATGGATGATATTGACATCGATGATGTTCATTAAATTATTGGAACTCTCAATGTTAAGTAAAAAAGAGAAAAATTAAAGAAAAAAAGGGAAACAGATAAAGATGTCATCCAACAGACGAATCAAGTCAACTGGCATATTTTAAACCATTTCCTGGTTAAATAGAGTTTATAGTTTCAAAGTACCCATCAAATTGCAGTCAGAGTACAAAATAATTTACTATTGGTACATAAAAAGGCTTTTAACTTTGAATTAAATGTTAATACAAAGCCCCCTAAGTTCGTAGTTGCATTATTAAATATGCATAATCAATACAAAGATCAACATAAAGCAATTGCGTCTACGAGCGAATAAAGAAAGGATAAGCCTTAAATCAACTGACAAGGATGATGCTTCTAGAAGCATGGAAGATGTTGAAATATTGTATTTTGTAATATTCAATTTTATGTTAATTAAGCATTTAGAGGATTTTCTTCTATTTTAGGCTCTAGGAAGGTGGAGTCTAACTAATTTTGGTTATGAAGGAATTGCATAAATATATACATTTGAGATATGAAGAGGGTTTTTTTATCGCCCGATGTAAAGAAATACTTTTTAATAGAAATTGCTACAGAAATGCATAGATTCTACTTCTCATTTCTCTGAGTAATGTGTTTTATATGTGTTACTACTTTCATTATCATTATTCATTCTATGGTGTTTAAGAACTGAATGACCGCAATTTAGTAATACATCTACTGCAATTTACTTATTAGACATCTATTCAAGTATATATTTTCCTCTGTTTTGTTGTGAGTAGAACAAGACTTGTATTTGTGTATTTGCTCTTATTTTATTCCATATTCTAGACACACATTCCATATCTCTTCTATTGAAAATAAAGTAATATTGATCAGAATTGGATACCTTGCTTTGTTTGTCAATTTTGTTTACTCTTATTCTTCTTTCATCTCTTGATTATTGAATAACGCTCAAGGAAAGAGACACTGCCTCTGTGTTTTCAAATTATAAAAGTATTGAAGTTTCATTCTAAACTGAAGGTAGAAAGGAAATTAAAAATAAAACATCATTATCTTGGATGCTTGACATTGTTCTTTGAGCCTGGAACAAATCTCAGGAACAACATATTTTATGGCGTCGTTGCCGGGGAACGAAGAAACAAAGTTATTTTTCCCTGGGAGTACAACAAAGATGAGTTTTGGTTGTTGAAGGTGAACGCGAATCAGGCATATGTTTAAGATCATTTTGACTATCACTTGACGACTCCATTATTGTGAAGACAACATCCAAGAAAAGGAATACTAAACTGAATCCAGATAGGAAGCAGATCGCACCTGTCTCAGATCCTGAAAAATTGCTCAAATCTAAAGGTTATCTAAAACAAACTTCTACGTCAGCAAGTAAGGTTTTTCAACCCAAAGTTTCTCAAATTAAGGTTAAGATCTCTACGAAAGAAATAAGTGTAGTTTATTTAAAAGAAACACCTCAAATTAAATCTTCTTCCATGAAGGCTTCAACTAGTGCTTAAGAAGTTAAGTAAGAAAATCTAGAGATTGAGATACCCGAGGTTAAATTATATGATTTAAAATGTTCAAATTTTCAAAATAAACCTTTTTCTTGCACTGGAGTTTATGATTTTGAGATTAAGGAAGAATCCTTAGTGCCTAACATTGTTTACCCTTGACGTATCCTCATTCCTCCTGAAGTAATGGTTTCTATCCCTAAAAATCTAGAAGATTATCCTTTATCTTTTGGTTCTCCACATATTATTTCTCCCATATACTTCCCAAATAGATCTGAAGCACCAAGTACTCGCTCTCAACTTTCTTTTGAATATGATTATTCATCTATATCGAGAGATCCATCACCTTTTGATGATCTTCCAGGTCTTCATTAGTATCTCCCCATAGCTATTAAAGACTTAGTACAACAATCATTCAAAATCTTTGACAATCTTCATTACATTCCTAGCATCCCATCTCCAAAATCCACAATGGCCGGTGCAGGAGGTGGAGGCAGTGGAAAAGTAAATCCACCACCGCCTCCTTCAAGAATTTTTGCCAAAGTAGCCGCTAGATATGTTCCTTTAGCCCTTCCTGCAAATTTACATGATTTACCTGACAATTATATGAAAAGTTTGCCTAAATTTACTGGAGCAGGGGACTTAATAGCTACCGAGCATATGCAATTCTTTGATCAATTTGTTGATATACTTGACATTGAATATGGAGATGTTTACATGAGATTCTTTGTACAAACTTTCGAGGGCCAAGTCAAAATCTGGTTTAGGGGACTTCAAATTCTATAACAACTTATGATGAATTAGAAACTACTTTCTTAAGACAGCGGGGTAAGAAGAAAAATCACCTTTATTATGTGACTAAATTTGGAGAATTAAGAAAGAATGCTTCTGAAACTGTTTCTAAATTCATTAAAATATTTAACAACCTTTACAGTAAGATCCCAACCGAAGTTAAACCATCTCAACCAGATGCAAAAGTAACTTTTGCAAGGGTGTTTGATTATGATTTTGCATTACTTTTGAGAGAGAGAAGAGATACAACATTAGCTGGGATGCAGGATGATGGATTGAAATTGAATCTAATATGATGGCATCAGGAAAATTAAAAACTAAGTTTGAAATTGGAATTAGAGAGCCAAGGAAATTTAAAGAACAAGGGGGACCTTCAGGTTCAGGGAGGAGTGCACAAGACGATAAAATAGACGAAATGGCTAAGTTAATTAAGGATTTTTCAAACAATTTATTCAAGATGGAGATGGAGAAAGCCAAACTTGACCCTTACGTTATAAATCTAATTCAATTCAAGAGAAACATTCATACAAATATTCAATTTCAATAGAGACTACTTAAGAACAAGGATAAGAAAATTTAGGCTCCTTTCAAAACTGAAAATTTAATACAAGGAGATGAAGAACAAGAATACAAAGAATTGATGAGGGAATGAATTTACTCAATGATGATGATAGTGAGACTCATTTAACCCAACAAGATTATGAACTATCTTTAGGTTTTGGAAAACTATTTGATGAGGAAAATATTAATAATTTTGATGAACCTACCTCTCAGTATAAAATTCTTATTGATTCAATATTGGCTGAATTACAAGATAAGTACGATTTGAGGCCAAGAGATAAAACTGCTGTTGAAAATCAACCAAAAAAGTTTTTACTGCGAAGAAAGGAAATGAAGTTGTAGTCTCAAACCATCAACTGAAACATCAACAGTTCAAACGAAACAAGTTGAAGCAAAGGCAACACAAACTAAAACACTAGAAAATAAAGAAGCAGAAGTGCAGACTAAAGAACCAGAAAAACCAGTTAGCACTTTAATATAGAAAATAAACTGAATAAAATTAAAATTCCAGTACCTTTGATAAAACTCACAAAGAATCTGTCATATAAGAAGTAAATTTCAAAAGTCATAAATCTTTCGGAGTCAGAAAGTCAAACTGATGTTATTAATCTTCAAGATGAGTGTCTGACAATCATGTTTGGGCCTCATATTGAAAATGATAAATATTTTGTGGCTCCATTTTATATTACAGTTACTGTACATGATAATTTAGTGCACAATTGTATGCTAGACTCAGGTGCTTCACATAATATGATGACAAAGGCTATAATGGATAAATTGGGCTTGCAAATGTTAAGAACCAAATATCAAGATAACATAGAAAAACCTCAGAATAAGTACTCGACACCTTGAAAAAGAGAGAATTTAAGGTAATGAGCCTCTTCAAGGGGGCAACCTCCTTATACACCACATAAATTTCCAAATACAAGATGATTCCAAATGAAAATGTCTCCTTCGTATATATAGGAGACCAAGAGGTACAATTACAACTAATGGACCCAAGCCGACATAAATAAAATAACATTACTAATGTAATATGCCCCAATTAAGGGTAATGTGCCAATATTTAGGGATTAAAATGCCCCTCCCTTTTAGCAAGTGTTGTCCGCAACGCTTGAGTAATTATGGATGCTTTTGTATAAAAGACTCATCTTCCCAAGTGGAATCTTCATCAGGTAGTTTCCTCCACTTAATGAGATACTCTGAAATGGATCTATTCCTCAGCTGGTGAATTCTTGTGTCAGTGATAGCTTTAGGCTCCAATATGATTTTTCCTTCCTCGTCATGTTCTGGCAATATAGTTTGAACTGGGATCTTGTCACCTATAACCTTCTTTAAGCATGAAACATGGAGAATTGGGTGTAGTCATGAACATGCAGGAAACTCCAATTGTATTCCATAGTACCAATCTTTTGCAACACCTTAGTATTTTGGTGATAATTTATTATCCTTATTGACTTGCTTGAGGGAAATCTGTTTGTATGATTGTAGTCTTAAAAGTACCCAATCACCTACTTCAAAACTTCTTTCACTATGATGCTGATCTGCCTGTTGTTTCATGTGATTCTGTGCCATGGTTAGTTTGTCCTTTAAGATTTGGAGAACTTGTTGTTGATGTTCGATGTGATCTTCCACTGCTTGAACCTTATTTTTTTCTTTTAGAGAAGAAGTGATGGAAGGAGGGTGGTATCCATAGAGTTCCATAAATGGTGTCATTTTTGTTGTAGTATGAAAAAAGTGTTATACCACCATTCTGTCAAGGGTAACCATTTAAACCATTGTGTTTGTTTATCAGAGACAAAGCAACGAAGGTATCCTTCCAAACATTTGTTCACTATCTCAGTTTGTCCATCAGATTGAGGATGATAGGATGAAATATGAGCCAATTGAGTACTCAAACAAGAAAACAATTTTGTCCAAAAATGTCCAGTGAAGATGGGATCTCTGTCACTTACAATAATCTTTGGGCTTCCATGTAGCTTTTGAACTATCTCCATAAATGCAGTGACAACTGTACTGGCTTTGAAGGGATGAGAGAGTGCACAAAAGTGTGCGTACTTGGTCAGTCTATCAACAATCACCATGATGACACTCTTTCCTTTATACTTCGGTAACCTTGTAATCAAATCCATGGAAACCTCCTCCCAACACCGACTTGGGATGGCTAATGGTTGTAAAAGACCTGGGGTATTAATTGTTTCCACCTTATTTTGTTGGCAAACTAAACATTCTACCTCAAACCTTTGAACATCAGTTTTAAGGCCATCCTAAAAAAATTCCTTCTTGACCCTATGGTAGGTTTTCAAAAATCCCGAGTGCCCTCCTATTGGAGAGGTGTGTAATTCTAATAGTACCTTTTGTTTGAGTTGGGAGTTCTTACATAAATATAAGCTATCTTTGTACCACAATGAATCATTTTTCCATGTAAATGTATCTGATGCATGAGAATCTTGCAACAATCTTTGAATGAGAGTCCACACGTTTTCGTCATTCTTCCATTCATCCCTTACTTCTATTATCCAATCGGGTTGGATGATCGAGATAACACAGAGAAAGGCCTCAACATCTTCATCCTTTCTTGAGAGTGCATCTGCCACAACATTTTTCTTCCCTTTTTTTTATAGATGATTTCAAATTAGAACCCAATATCTTGGTCACCCATTTTTGTTGTTCTTCTGAAGATAGACTTTGTTCCAAGAAGTATTTAAGACTATCATGATCTGTTTTGACCTTGAAGTGCCTACCTATTAGGTAAGGGCACCATTTCTTCAATTCATTTAGTATTTCCATCATTTCCTTCTCATAAATGGGGTTGTGTAAGTCCTTTCCCTTGAGTGGCCAAATTTCAAAAGCAAGGGGCCTTCCTTCTTGCATTAGAACAACACCAATGCCATTTCCCGAGTCATTACATTCCACAATAAAGTTTTTTTTGAAGTTTGGTGTGGTCAATACATGAGCTTTGCACATTGCCTCTTTAAGTTGTTGAAAAGCTTGAGTTGCCTCTGGAGTCCATGAAAATGCATCCTTCTTAGTTAATGCCATTAAAGGTGTTTCTATTCTTCCATAGTTCCGAACAAACTTGCGGTAGTAACCTGTCAAACCCAAAAATCCTCTAATATTCTTCAATGTTTTGGGAATTGACCAATCCATCATGGCCTTAATATTATTAGGGTCTACCTTGACACCTTCATGAGATACATTATGACTCAAATACTCTAACTCCTTCACCCCAAAGAAACATTTGGATGGTTTGGCATATAGTTGTTTCTCCTTTAGTAGTTGCAGCACCTTGTCAACATGTCACACATGACCCTCCCAAGACTTGCTATAGATTAGTATATCATCAAAAAATACTAAGACAAATTTTTGAAGGAAGAGATTGAAAATGGAATTCATCAACCCTTGGAATATGGAAGGTGCATTTGTAAGGCCAAAAGGCATGACCAAAAATTCATTATGGCCTTCATGAGTTCGAAATGTTGTTTTTGGTATATCTGCTTCCTTCATTCTAATTTGATGATACCCTGAACGACGATCCAACTTTGTGAAATAAATTGCTCCATGTAGTTAACCTAACAATTCATCAATGATGACAATGGAAATAATTATCTTTAATAGTGATCTTGTTGAGCTCTCTATAATCTGGACACATACGCAATGATCCATCTTTTTTGAGTACCATTACCATCAGTGCAGAGTAAGAACTTTGGCTAGGTCTAATAATGCCAACCTCTAACATTTCTTCAACCATGCACTCAATTTCACTCTTCTAGGCATAAGGGTATATATAATGGTTGATGTTAGGAGGAAAACTCCCAAGAATTAGGTGAATAACATGATCATGATTTCGAGTGGGTGGAATACCTTTGGGAATATCTTCAAATACTTTGGAATGCTTATCAATGATCCCTTGGAGATCTAGCGAAATAGATGGCTTAGATGTTTGAACATCTAGTGAGCATAGTTTTTCAATTACACCTTAATGCCCCTTTTTCAATAAAGTTTTCATGCCATTAGAGCTTATCACCTTACTGGGTTTCCTTGTGAAACCCCTTAACTCAATTTTTTTTTCCCTCCAATGAAAATTTCATGAAAAGTTCTCGAAAATTAAAATCCATTATTCCTAATGATTGTAACCATTGGATTTCTAGTACGAAATCAACACCACACATGGGTATAACAATCATTGGAATATTCATTACATATTCCCCCATAGTAAGATTAATATTATTGCATTTTTCTGAGCAATTGATAGTTCCTCCATCTGCAATCAGTACTTGAAACTCCGGCGCTGTATATACAAAGCAATTGAGAGATTTGGCTAATTTACAGTGAATGAAATTATGAGTACTACCATAATCAATTAGGACTATTACCTTTTTCTTTTTGATATATCCTTCGATCTTGAGGGTTTGAGGAGTGCTAATTCCATCCAATGCATTACATTATATCGTGGGAGTCAACTCTTCAGAAGAAATTGCTTCTACGTTTTCATCTCGAGATGGTTCTTGTTCTTGTTCTTCTTCCTCTTCACAATCTATGTAGAATAATTTCTTCTCACCACACTTATGTCCCTTACTGTACTTGCTGTCACAATTAAAGCATAAACATTTTTCTTTTCTTTCCTCCAATTGTTGAGGTGTCAACCTTGTAGGGTGAGGTTTTTTAGAAGAAGGAACATTATTCTCTCGATAGATGTTAGCAGTGGTCCTTCTAGTAGCCATAACCATATTTTTACTTTCAACATTTCTTGCCACCCTGAATGCATTCTCCAATGATTTGGGTTCCCAAAGGCGAACCTCATGTTGAATGTTATCCTTTAAAGTTCTTATGAATACATCAATCAGGTGCTCATATGGAATATATGTTACCTTTATATTCAATCTTCAGAAGTTCTCAATCTGCTCTGTAACTAAACCCTTTTGCTTGAGATCTATCATTTGGATAAAGAAGGTATTGCTCCTTGTATCCTCATAGTATGCTATCATTTCGTTCGTGAAAATTGTCTAAGTGACGAGTGATTTGCAAGAAAAAAGCCATCGATACCACACAAATTGATTGGGTTCTAAATATAAAGAAGCAATTTTTACCTTTTGTGTATGTGGCACGTCATGTAGATAAAAGAATTGCTCCATCTAAAGTATCCATGTGATTAGGTCATTGCCATCAAACTTCCTCATATTGATCTTAGGAAAGTGGTTGGTCTTCAACCCAAAGTTGGAGTTTCGCCATTCTTAATTCATCTTCCTTGTGTCCTCATCATGAATTTCATGGGACACATTTTCACTTTCAGGTGTTCTCTCTATTAGGAAAATTTTCAATCCTTCCATGATCTCCCTTTTTAAACCATCCATCATCCCTTGTAGTTCATCTTTTGTTATTGTCTTCTTTTGTAAATCATTTATGTCCTTACAGATTTCTTCACCTTCATCAAGAGTCCAATTAGGATTTTTTGGAGGCTTATTTGGTGTAGAAGTTCCCTTTTCTGGTGGCATGTTGGCCAAGTATCACTTTTAAACCTCGATTTCGAGGTGGTTCTGCTAGACGATCTTTCTTTTGGTGTATCTCCAAAATTTCGGCCCTTCTGGGTATGATTTTTTTTTTTTTTTAGTTCTTTGATATTTCTTCTCTGTAATGCCACAGGTTTGATCAAAATTGGATGTGCCAAGTGGAAGTTATGGTAAATTCCCCACAACTTGCTGATTTTTCTCCCTTCTAGGAGAGCGTACTTGTAAAGCGTGCCAATATCGCAATATCTGATATTTGATTCTAAAACTTGTACCAAAAATAATACAGACCGTCCATTTTCCAATGCAACTAGTCTCACTTAATTTATATACTCATTGAAGAAGATATCACTGTTTTACTTGGAAGACCTATTTGAGACTAGTTAATATGACTAGTCAGATCCCCTATCTTGCACATGGTGTATCTACAAAAGTAGGATGACCGAGAAGCTAAATTTTTTATCACAAGTACCTTGATAATTTATATGAATATCCTCCAGAGTTCAAGGTCTGAAACGTTACAGAAAAATTTCATAGCTAAAATTTTGCAATGAATAAATTCAGGATGATTCTAGAACCCTATCTTACACCTATATCTCTGAAAGAATAAGGCCTCAAGAGATGAAATTTTAACCCAGCGTACCTTGATTCGTCTACTAAATATCCTCCAAGGGGTTCCTTCTGAAATGTTGTAGAAACAAATTTATAGCGAAAATTCCAAGGTGTCGCAGATGTAGCAGCAAAATCCCAAGACCTTGAGCTCTGACACCAAATGTTAAGAACCAAATATCAAGATAACATAGAAAAACCTTAGAATAAGTACTCAACGCCTTGAAAAAGAAATAATTTTAGATAATAAGCCTCTTCGAGGGGGTAACCTCCTTATACACCACATAAATTTCCAAATACAAGATGATTACAAATGGAAAGGTCTCCTTGGTATATATAGGAGACTAGGAGGTACAATTACAACTAATGGAACCAAGTCGACATAAATAAAATAACATTTCTAATGTAATATGCCCCAATTAAGGGTAATGTGCCAATATTTAGGGATTAACAACAAATTACCAGACCTTATCAAGACCTCTATTCTTTTGATTCCAGGAAAGTTAAGTGTCTCGGTATGATAAAGGACTTAGTTGTGAATTTGGCCCAAATCTCAGTCAAAAGTGTTCTTATGGATGTGGTAGTAGCCGATGTACTTGCAAAGTATGGCATGATTTTATCAATATCTTGGGGTGTTAAATTAGGAGGATCTGTATAGTTAGATATGACTTATGCCACAATTCTTATTTTTGGTGGGAAATTTACGATATTGTATAGAGAGACAAGAATGGCTTATACAATCAATGATCCACAAAATCCCAACAACTATCTAGTCTACGTTGTCGATTATGACTTAGGAAATTGTATATTATATTTTGATGAATGATTTTGAAACTTGTATATTATCTTTCGGCACTTTGCAACTTTGCCTAGTCTCCAGTAATAACTGAAGTGGCAAAGTTCCAGAGTCCCGAAACTTACGCTATCCTTCCACTCTAGATCTAACAACTCACATTACTCCTGAATTCTTCCCTCGATCTAATGGTTGGCAGTATTTCGTGGTTTCACGATTTCATGCCTCTGCCTTGTCTCCAATAATCTTCAAAGTGGCAAAGTTCCATAGTTCTAAAACTTACACTATCCTTCCACTCCTGATCTAACGACTCACATTACTCCTGAATTCTTCCCTCGATCTAACGGTTGGCAAGATTTCAAGGTTTCATGACTTCGCGATTTCATGCCTCTGCCTTGTCTCCAATAATCGTCGAAGTGGTAAAATTATGTAGTCCTAAATATTTCTATTTCTTGCTTGGCTTCGATCAACGACTAACGATCTATTACTTAGATCTGATGGCTCTGATTATACCTGAAATTTCTCAACTAGATCTAACGTCTCTTGCCTATCTGGCTCCAGATCTAACCATCATGATTCCATGATATTTTAAAAAGGATATCTGTCTACATTGAGCGTTGGCTTCTGCCCGATTTTTGCAATGCTATTTCTCCTAAGCTTTTCTTCAGACTTCTTCTGTATTCAACAAAATTTAAATTATGTGTTGTCATGACTTATAATTTATCCTTTGATACCACTCATCAAGCATATCCTTGTTATTTCTTGTCTATCCATGTTTGATTACTGTCCATGTTTGATTCATGTTGCCAACAATGACAACACACAATCAATAATGCCAACAATCCCCCCCTCTGGCATTGAGGGCAACATATTTGTAAAACAAATAAGTTTTTACCTTTTCTCCCCCTATCACTGATATCATCTTCAAATTGGGGAATTGAGTTTTTTTTTATTGATACCAAATTTGTTTTACTCCTTCTCTCCCTCTTTGACATCAATGAAAAAGAGTGAAACTCTTATTGCTTCTCTCCCCCTGTGAATGTGCCAGCTGCTATCTCAGTCTCTTGAGATTTTGTGTTCAAATAGGTAGTCTTATTTGATACCAACTTTTGTAGTGATCAAGTCTTTTAAACCTAATCCAATGACTTCCTCATTTGATGACCAAATTAAATACTACCCCTGATTTTTTACTGTTTCATAGGGTTTTACTATCTTCCCCTTTTGTCATAAAGGACAAGGGTGTGAATCTTACTGATCTTCTTGATCTACCTCTTTATTCTTCTTGATATTCTGATCTTTCACAGGAATACCAATCGATCATTTACAGTGATACCAATTGATCATTACTAATTGATCGATACCAATTGATTTAATTTCCATTCTACAACCAATTGTTAAGGTATGTTGCCAATTTCAGTTCTTTGATACCAAGAGATCTTGCTGCTATTTGTCATTAATCAATTTTCCCTTTTCATGCTATGTCTTTATATATTTTGAACTCCTCAGCTGCTTTCAAATTCTTCAGTTGATGTGATTTTTAATTCCTCATCGAGAGACCCCCTTTTTTTATATGAATTCTTCAAGAAGTGTTTTGGATCCTTTTATGCATCTAGGAGAGGCATGGTAGGAAGACAAACATTTTCATTCTCTTGAAGCTTTGTCTTTTCTCAATCTTTGTAGCTTTGTTTTGATTTCTTTTTCCAAATATTTCCATGAGGCACTCTGATTGTTGGAACTTTCCTTTCTAAATTTGTCCTTAGATATTTGTCATCTCCTCTTTTCTTCCAAACTTCATTAAATTTTCTTCTTGAATTGTATGGATTATTCCTCATGGGTTGGCTTCTTGATTTCCTCCAGTCTTAGGATTTGTGGCTAAACCTATCATAGTTGTAGCATCTCATTGTATGACAAAATTTTTCTGTGTTCCAAACATAATTGCATCTCCAACATTTCATTAAGTTATTGGACCTTTCTGAATTTTTCTTTTCAAGAATCTTACATTCCAATGCTTTATGACCAAAGTTATGACAGGAAAAACAATAAGCATTAAAGGTGTTTTCATACTCGAGTCTGTTTTGACATGAGAAGTCTACCTCTTGATATGCTTCTTGGTTTTGACTTTTATAGCTTCCTTTCTTAACAGAGTTTTGAGCTTGTATTTGGTCCATCACTACACTTTTTCCCTTTGAGGAGGATGAACCTTCTTCATGTTTGTGAATGGGGGCCCACTTGCCACCTTCTTCTTTCTTATTATACCCAATACTATTTTTTTCATTGGTTGGTATTTGGCTGTTCTAGATCATATCCAGGGTAATTGAGCTATTCTGGAATTTGACAGTTGCATTTGTCTTTTCATTCTTCTTTTTGAGGTTGACAACTTCCAATTCCAACATGTGAGATGATTCTTCATTTTTAGTCAACTAGATCTTCAGGGCTTATTCAATTTCCTTAGCTTCCTCAAGTTGAGTCTTTAGACTGATGACCATTTCTTTTGTTTCTTCTAAGACTTATGTGCATTTATGGGGATGATCATATGTCTTCAATTCTTTCACTTCTTTTGTTAGATCAACAACTTCAATCTTTAATCTTTTAATCTCTTCTTCTTTGTTTTCTAGCTAAATCTCTTGCTCATGCTCTTCATGGTTATTTCTTTCAAATTGATCTAATCGTTGTTGGAACAACATATATTTCTTTTGAAGTTTATCCTACTCTTCTAGAGTGCACATAACTGTGTTTTCAAGATGGTCAATAGAATCCCTAGGAAATTTAATATATAAACTATTTTCTAGTGCCATACAAATCTCTTCTAATGAAACTATAACATCAGTCTTAAGATTCAATAGTTTTTCGCCAATGATTACTGATGTATGCATAAATTCCTTGATGGATTTGTCTTCTTCATTGATGACTGAGGATCACATCAATTCCTTGATGGAGTTGTCTTCTTTATTGATGACTGGAGATTGCATCAATTCCTTGACAGAGTTATCTTCTTCTATGTTCTGTACTTTAATCTGATATAAATTCTCCAGATGGAGCCATAATACTTTAACAGAGGTGCAATGTCCCATGTTTTCTTTGACTTGGTCTGACAGAGGTGCCATTGAATTGTTTCTCTTTGCTTCTTTTGCAGTTTTGGATTTGTTCTTTGAGGTAGTTAATTACGAAGGCTTACATACTAATGAGTCCCAAACACCATATCCTCTTGACTTCAGATACATTTTCATTCTTTCCCTCCATGAAGAGTAGTCTGTTCCGTCAAATAAAGAAGCTTCATTTGTGGAGAGAGCCACTTTTCCACCCATTTGTGTGTTTAGGAGGATCTTCCTTCTAGTGATTAGACTGTTTTTCTTGAAGAAAACTTTGCTCTGATACCAATTGTTGAAACACACACTGACATTGAGAGGGGGGGGGGGTGAATTAGTGTCTTGAAAATTTGGATAATTTTCACACTTTCTCGGATTACTTAAATGAACTGAATAACATATATGTATTTTAATTACTTATTCATAAATATATATAACAATTATAAAACACAAACTATATAAAGAAGAATAAATATCATATATTTATTAAACTTAAATAAGTATATATGATATGAATCATCAAAATATTCAACACCAACTGAATAAGAGAGATCCAACTCTCAGATACAAGACCCAACTTCTAGTTCTTAGATCCAACTGAGATGTGAGGAATCCAACCCTCATAACAAGACCCAGTGTGTAATTCTTAGATTCGACTGAGAAGTGAGGAATCCAACCCTCATAACAAGACCCAACTTGTAAATAGGTACCAACCTAACAAAGAATGAATTTTCATTCAATCCATTGTATTTATATATTTTATCCACCAAGATACATATTTTTCCAACACATGATTTTGTTTATATAGTCATTCAAAAGGTGTATGACATTGAAACAATGTGTCTTTCAATGCACCTCTTCATTTCAGTAATAATAATCTAATAACAACTTTATTCCTTTATTATTATTCATAATCCTTCATATCATGTTTATTTGTCCATTGATTAAGTAATTAATTCTCCATTCTCCCTTTTAATTTTCACGTTTCACAATACCATGGACAAATACCATGGGTTTTTAAACCAAGGGAAAATTCCATTTAACTTTTTTGAATTTTTACGTAAATTCATTTTTTTTTAATCTTTTAATACTCCTTTTCATGTAACTTTGTTTTTTTATTTTGAATTTACTTTTTACATAAAGTTACCTTTTTCACTATTTTACTTTCATTATTATTTTTATGTAAAAATATGTTTCCATTTAACTTTTTCCTCTTTTGTATTTATACTCCATATGTTAATATTAATATTCTCCATTAATATTAATCTTTATATTAATATTCTCCATTACTATTTAATCCCCATATATTAATATTAATATTCTCCATTAATATTTAATCTCAATGTATCATACTGTAGCTTTTGGGTGTGCCCTTCTTTTCTATATTGAGCCCTCTTCCATTTGATCACATTATGGATCAAATCCTTATTTCAATCCTGAATCAATTTGTGCAAATTCCTTCTTGATCTCTATAGATTCTTTTGTTGCAAATTAGCTTCCTCTGCAATTCCTTCGATTTCATCCTTTGGTTGCTTTGACCTCCATTATAGACTGTATAACTTGTAACCCAGGGCTACACAACTGAGCGCTAGCAATTTCTAGTCTGAATTAATCGTTGGTGCAAACTTAATCGTTTGTTGGATGGACGGTCCCCGTCATTTTGGGGGCTGGGTTCCTGGCTCGTATCTCAATGCTGTTGATCCCAAAATAAACCTCTAACCAACATGTGGTTTTGTGATCGACGACCTGTAATATTTTGGGGGGTCTTAGATCAACGATACGCGTGATTTCACTACTTAGGCCTTCGACACTTTTGCTGGTAGAAGAGGCTGAACATTCCCAAAGGGCATAATATCGAAGATGACATGGCATGCTGATGTCACCTCTGGTGACATGGACCCATGGTATGTGTGCCATGTGTCACTCAGAAATGGACATGTTGGGGTCCAAAAGGTACTAAGTTCATGTGACACATGTCCCCATATGGAATCCCTGCCACGTGACATTAGACACATCATCAACCAAACATACGATCCACATTCCTTTGCTCCAGATTTGATGGCCTACATGAATTCGCGACTTCAGCTTTGCACTTCGTGGCTTCGACACTTCACAAATTTTCCTAGTCTCCAGTAATTGCCGAAGTGGAAAAGTTCCAGAGTCCTGAAACTTACACTATCCTTCCACTCCTTATCTAATGACTTGCATTACTCCCAAATTATTCCCTTGATCTAACAGTTGGTGGGATTTCAGGGTTTCGTGACTTCGTGATTTCATGCCTCTGCCTTGTCTCCAATAATTGCCAAAGTGGTGAAGTTCCGCAGTCCCGAAACTTACACTATCCTTCCACTCCTAATCTAATGACTCACATTACTCTTGAATTCTTCATTCGATCTAATGGTTGGTGAGATTTAGGGGTTTCACGACTTTGCTATTTCATGCCTTTTCCTTGTCTCCAATAATCATCGAAGTGGCAAAGTTTCAGAGTCTCAAAGCTTTGTATCTCCTGCTTGGCTTTGATCAATGGCTGACGATCTATCAGTTTGATCTGATGGATCTGGTTATACCCAAAATTTCTCAACTAGATATGATGGCTCTTGCTTATCTGACTCCTGATCTAACAATCATGATTCCACGATCCTTTACAAAGGATCTATGTCTGTATTGCGCTTTGGATTTTGTGCGATTTTTGCAATGCTATTTTTCCTGAGCTTTTCTTTAGACTTCCTCTGTATTCAACATAATTTAAATTCTATGCTGTCATGACTTATAGTTTATCCTTTGATATCACTCACCAAGCATATCCTTGTTATTTCTTGTCTATCCATGTTTGATTCATGTTTCCATCAATGACAACACATAATCAATGATGCCAACAATGTCACCTTTTCAGTTGGTTTATGGCACAAATGTTATTTTACCCATTAATCTTGCTCTTCTTATGATGAAATTATGGCAGGATGTTGATGAAGAGCTAAATGATTTGACAAGAAGAATCAATCAAATAATTGAGGTCAATCAGATCAGAGAAGAAGTAAATGAAAAACTTAAGACAAAATGAACGCTGTCTTTGATAAGAAAGCCAAAGATAGGGAATTCCTTCTTGGAGATCTAGTTCTAAAATGGGAAGCTAGAAGAGAGGATGCTAGTAAACATGGAAAATTTGATCATCTTTGGTTCGGTCCTTATAAGATTGCAGCGGTAGAAGGGATAAATTTCTTCTCTATTCAAAGTATAAGTGGAGAGATTCTCGAAGCGTCGATCAATGGGCGTTATTTGAAACATTTCATTCAGTAGTTTGAATTTTATTTTATTTTTGTTTTCCATTATAAATACCAGTGTTGATTGGTTTTATGTTGGTAATTTATTTTCAAGTTTTGATCATAATTGAATTAATAACTCATTATATGAATCTTGTTAAATTAAGTTTTTGAGTGAATTATTTATTATTAAATTGAGTTTTCAAAAATTTTCAATTTTTTTTAGCTCTTATTTGATGATAAGAGTTGATTTGTTTTTTTAGTAAAAAAAGAAAGATAGATGTAAATAAATTAACTTTGAATATTTTCTAAGAATTAATAAACAAAGATGAAATCATCTTCTCTCATTTATCTCTAATCTCTATAGAATCACTAGAATTTATCATTAAACAAACTTTTACATGCTATTTTCACAAGTATGGTGAAAATTATGTTTCAATTCTTAGTCTTTGATGAAAGATTATATTTAGGGTAATTTCTTTGAAACTTTGTGCTTTGATATTAAAATATAACTCGTAGTCATCTCAAGAAAATAAAAATAAAAATCATCTATCTCTTCATAAGAAAAAAGTATAGTTAATTTTGAGGGGTTATTAATCTTAGGGTAATCTAAAAGCGTAGTCAGTTCTACATTATTTTTTATTTTTTAATAGTCATCATGCCAAAGTGTTTAAAAACACACTGATTTCCCCCATCCTACATCAATAAATAAAGTAACAGAGACAGATTGTGAAAGGAAATTCATAATATGATTGCCCTCATCTCAAAGAAAATTAAAAAGTAGGACGGTGAAAGGAAATTCAAATTAAGGAATGCTAATATATTCACCAGGGCTATGGACACATGGCTGGCAGTGAAGCAATGTTTGTGATGAGTATAATGAACTGCAACTACATATCTTAGATTTATACCTTGTTATTAATTCTCTTCAAAATTCTCTGTATTGTATCCAAACAAGTTCTCTTCTAAATCATGGATAGAATGGTTGTACTCCAAAGAGATGATAATTATCAGTTTGACCTTTAATATTTTATCCATGCTCTCATTAATTACCTTAGATATTTCTTGAGTAAACTTAGTGTAACATCCCGCTCTGGCGCACTTACCAAACTTATTCTTTGAGGACACTTGCTCGCAAGTGATCTGGATTTTTATGATGATAAAACTTTTTCCTTCATTATGATGCGTTAAGTTATATGACATGATGTGTTACTACCTTGATGTAGACAGGTGCTGCTGACTCAGTTTCATTGAGTGTGCAGGGTTTCGGACCTTGAGGATGCAGAGGCATCGGTGGAACCCCCTTGGACTCCGGATTGAGTCAGGGAGTGGGCTATTTGAGTTGTTTCATTTACGATGACATTGTTTTGTTTTGATGATATGCTATTGATCTTATGATATGTTGTTGACATAATCTGACATGATGGTTGATGATGCAGGCTGACGATAGCTTGCCGACCAAACTCACATATGGAGTAAAGGGGCCACACATGAGTTCCAGAGAGATTGAGGGAGAGGCGTGACAGCAGCCCTGCCACAACCTATTAGCACTCCCGCCGTGGCTCGAACTGTAGGTTAACGATTACCTAGTTCGAGAGGATCCACGATGCTGTGAGGGAAGACTGCGACAGTCGCTCACGATGATTCTAAGGGGCACACAATAAGGCGGGGGCCTTATTCCTTAGAGCCCTTAGTCTCCCACAAGTTCACCTGGCGGAGTGTTGAATCCAGGGGTTATAGAGTCTACCAATCCGTCAAGTCAGTGAGTGGCACCCTTGGAGCACGTGGTGCATCCTGAAGGAGCACGTGGTGCATCCTGAAGGGCACGCCGCGCAACGGAGGCAAACGAGGCGAGTGGCACCCTTGGAGCACGTAGTGCGTCCTAAAGGGCACGTCGCATGGATGATGATGAGGAGACAACTTAAATGACCCTAAGACCTTAACGCCCAATAAATTCTTAAAAAAAATGACTCCCCTAATTAAATTGTCGCCCTGTTCAAATCAAAACCTAAATTAAAACATCCCTCAGTTAAATTTGACAAGCCCTAAGAAAAGATTCTACAAAAATAAACCTAGGGCGTAAGCTAAAAACCCTCCTAGGTGTTAATTAGAGTCTTATTAATGTAAAGGGGATAAAGTAACGAGGGAATTAAATTAAGTGAAACCCATGGCCTTTAAATGATAAAGAAGGAATAATTTTTTTTAAAGTGGGGAAGTATTAAAGGATAGGAATTTTTAAATATATTGAAAAGATAAAAACTTCATTTATCTTTTGGGTTCAAAAATAAAAATAACAAGAGAGAATTAAATAATAAAAATTTAGAAACTTAAGGAGTAAATTATGGAGTAAATTAAGGAATGATTAAGGAGTAATTTAAGGAGTAAATTAAGGAGTGATTAAGGAGTAAATTAAGGAGTAATTTAAGGAGTGATTTTTGAGGAAGTGAGGGAATTTGAGTCTTTTAATTAT
>ML859496.1:0-16503 GCA_009831015.1 Picea engelmannii | reverse complement strand
GTTTTCCTCTGCACCATGTCTATGATATAGTGGTACTTTATTTCAATGTGTTTCGATCTATCATGAAACACCGAGTTCTTAGAGAGATTTACAAAATTCTGTTTATCACAATGAATAGTGGTAGGATACATCTCATGATTGAACAAGTCAGTTAGAAGTTTGCGAAGCCACATTGCTTCACAAACTTACACACTCAATGAAATGTACTCTGCCTTTGCGATGCTCAATGCTATAGAGATTTGTTTCCTACTGCACTAGGAAACCATGGAAGACCCTAAAGTGAAGCAACAATCGAAGGTGCTTTTTCTATATACTGTGATTCCTTCCCAATATGCATTGACAAATCCTTGCAGGTTCAAGTCCACACTGGATGCACATCTCATGCCATAACCAATTGTTCCTCCTAAGTATCTCAATACATGTTTTGCAACTATCCAGTGTGTATGTCTTGGTTGGCTCATAAACTGTCTAAGCACATTTACTGCATAACAAATTTCCAGTGTGGTGTTAACTAGATACATCAGAGATCCAATCAATTGTCGGTATAAGTGTGGATCTACATATCCTAAATCAGTATCAGTCATTTTCTTCAAATCCATTACCATTGGAGTGGGCATGGATTTCCATTCTGTCATGCTGAACTTTTTCAGTATCTCCATAATATATTTTCCTTGACTCAGGAAAATCTCATCTCTTCTTTGCCATACTTCTAGTCCCAAGAAGTAGTGCATTAAGCCCAAATCTTCCATTTCAAAATTTTCAGTTAATGCTTTTTTGCATTCAACAATGGGTCTCTCTGAACCGATGAGGAAAAGGTCATCCATATATAGGACCAAAATCAAACACTCATTGCCATCAATGTGATAATACAAGTTTGGATCATCAACACTTTTTTTGAAGCCCAAACTCATCATAAATCCATCCATTTTCTCATACCAATCACATGGTGCTTTCTTTAGACCATATAGGGATTTATTCAACTTGCATACATGAGATTTTTCATTGTGTACAATGAAAACTTCTAGCTTCTCAATATAAACTTCTTCCTCAATTTCACCATTGAGAAAATATGTCTTTACATCCATATGATGTATCTTCCAACCCATGGAAGCAACTAGTGCAATGATAGATCATATGGAGGTATATCTGGCTATTGGTGCAAAAGTATCTTCATAGTCAACTCCCTCTATTTGTGAAAACCCTCTGACCACACATATTGCTTTGTATTTTTCAATGCTTCCATCAACAACATGCTTGATTTTGTAAATCCATTTGGAAGTCACTACAGACTTTCCCTCTCGTCTTGGAACAACATCCCATACATCATTTTTTAATATAGATTGATATTCTTCAGTCATGGAATCTTTCCATACTTGTTCACCCAAAGCTTCTCCATGACAAGTTGGCTCTGAGTCAATAATGTGGGTCATGGATGAAAGGTAGCTTGAGAATCTCTTTGGTTTCTTTCTTTATCTGGTTGTTCCTTATGGGGATTTATTCCCTTCTGCTTCTTGTAGAGTTTTTTAGGACCAAGAATGCCTTTTATGTCCAACTGTAATTTTGTAGCCTTTGTCTTCCAAGGCCGAAATAGAGACAAGGTTTCTCTTCATTCTGGGTACATATAATACTTCTTCTAATTTAAGATGCATATATAAATCTAGTTGTAAGGTAGAAGTTCCAACTCCTCCCACATTATATCTAGCATCATCTCCAAGAACAACATGTAGATGTGTCTCTTTCTCAACGAAATGTGTTAGATGATTTCTAAGACTGGTCATGTGCCTGGAGGCACCACTGTCAATTAGCCAAGTATTGTCATTGATAGGAACCATACCTGAGAGTGATGAGATGTTGATGTTTTCATTTCTTTGAGGTCTTGTCTTCCTGGAACTGAGGTTGCTTGAATCATCAAGCTTTCCTCCCATCATGATTTTTCTCATCTTCACAAACCCTTGTCAACTAGGCTAGAAAACCTAACGACTAGGCTACGCTAGCACTTTTAGGTTTTTTTGGGCTTATGACTGCCAATAATAATCCTTGAGAAATATGATAGCCTTGGTAAGCTGAATAACTTATTCAAGGAGTTACAAAAATACAATTTTGAACTTTTCTGTAGAAATTGGTGAAATCCTAGGGCCAAAAAATCAAAATGCTCGAAAATGCAATCCGAGACTTGCTGGAGGTGTGCTGAAGGAGGCCATACACACCTATGTCCTTTTTATCCCCAACGTCTAAGTTTTAAGTGCTGAAAAACATCAGAAGAGTAGGCTGTATAAAATTTTTGGAAACCCTAGGAGGGCCGTACAGTTTTTGCAGAAGTGAGAGAGAATGGCTGGAAAGTGTTTGTGTAATGGGATATTCAAGACCTATTCTCTGATACCATGTTTATTTTTCAATAAGCTATGTTAAGAATTCAGTTCATTTCAATTTTTCATTTGTCTTAACCATAAACAATAATGTTGCAGCAACCAAGATCACAAGAAGAAACACCATGGATAAGAACACAAGAAGTATCATGGGAAACCCTTCTCAACAAGGGAAGAAAACCCAACCAAATCCTTTGCTATATTATTTAAGATAAATACCTTTACCACCAATAAGACTTAGCACACAAGAGGGTGCTCAAAACCTAGAAGACTAGCGCCCAAGAGAGGTGTGCACTTTTCCCAAGAAGATGTACTTGCTGAAATTTCCAAACTTGTGTGAAGGATATGATTCCACAATGGGGAATCTTCCTTTACTTATATTAGAATTTTCCTATCAACATAAGTGTCTATTGGCACAACAGGGATGACCTCTCTAAGTCACATTATAATTAATATTAACTAGATTAATTATATTTTACATTTATTACCAATCACATTAAGGTGGGGCCGACCTGTACCCTTTACATTACAATTAGGGTTACAGGCAGGTCTGACTCTTGAACAATATATAACAAGGGATATGATACACATGTTGGCCCTTGACCAAGTTTTGAAGAATACTTGGTCATATTTGACCATTTTTGGGACTGCGACAACTTGCCAAAGATGGAGCGCAACACGAAGGGAAAATTAGGGAAGAAAGACCTATTGTTGGGTCCCTTTTAGGGTTTTGGGTTGAAGTAAAGGGAAATGGACGTTGGCCCATGGGTTTACCCACGCTTAGGCCCATTTTGTAATCTATACATAGATACTTAGGCAATGTAAGTAGAGGATAGTAATACATCTATGTGATGCATAGCTAAAGGCTTAGTGCTAGTAGTTGGATCTGTGTGATTGGATGTATATTGCAAGTGCTCTGTGCATGATTGTAAGGAGATTGAAAATCTAAGTGCAAGTTGTTGTAATTTTGTGCTGAAGTGCAAGGAAGAAGGATCTAGCGAGTTGCGCAAATCTTCTGTCCTGTGTGAAGTAAGGGTTAGTGAAGCTCTATTCTATAACTGCTTGACCAAGATAATATAAAGAAGAAGATTTTGTGGACATAGCCCCAGGGTGGGGGTGAACCACGGTAACTTTGTGTATTGTGCACTGTGCTTCGACCTAACGTGTTTATCTCCTTCTTGGCTAAGTGCTTGCTGTGATTAAATAGATCGAGTTATGATCTGTGCTTATGATATATGAATGAATGTTAGATCTGATATATAATATGCTTAGTGCTTGATCTTCTCAATCTAATCTATATTTCTGTGGCTAAGTACTGAATCATCTTTAGTCTAAGTATTCACTGCGATGCTCTGTGCTATCTATGAAGTACCATAAGGGTTAAATATTGATGAATGATCTATGCTAAGTGCCCTGTAAAATATATAATCATAGATTGGTGTCGCAACTAAGGTTGCAGACATCTGAGTCCTGCAACCACCCTTGCCTCTACCTCGGGTGAGACTTCATCTACTTCGCAGGTGTTGCTGAAAGGGCCGGTAGTTAGGGTTTTGTTGGTGCACTCTTGAGTGTTGAACCTTGGATCTGCCCCTGTGCCAACAAATGGTTCCGTTGCTGGGACCTGGAACCGTGATTCCTGGGAACTAAAGAAGAAAAATATTTGTGCGAAATAAGCTCTGTGCGTAGATATGTTGCCCTAGTGCGCAATATTCTACTTGACCTATGAAGCTTTATGCCGGGAAAGAAAGGTCAGATCTGAAGGAAAGAGGTCAGATCTGCAAGAAAGAGTTTGATACTGAAGAAAATAAGTGAGATCTGAACACTTTATTCTCTAAGAAAGGTAAAGGTAGAAATTTCTACAGAAAAGAGGTAAGATATGTAAGCTCTAGCCTCTAGTAAAGGTAAGAATAGTTCAAGTTTTAGATCTGAAAGATTTGTGCTCTATAAAGGTAAGATAAGTGGATTTTTTTTTTGTTTCTGAAGCATGAATTTAGGTACGCTTGATAAATTTTTTCCTAGCCTGAAAACTAGAGCATTGTTAGATAAAAGAAAGTTTGATATGAATAGGTATGATAGGAATAGTGAAATATATGTTATACCTATGCATAGAAAGAATTTTTGGACTAACCAATGGATGCTAGATCCTAGAAAGAAATTTTTGCAGGCTAGCCATCATGATCCTAGCGCGTAGTACAAGAAGAATTGGGGATCATGGATGAGAAAGAGAGGATTAACTCTCTGTTACAATTGCAGAAGACCAGGACATCTTGCTAAGGAATGCCCTGGGAGAAACCCTAGCTGCTTTTGTTGTAAAGCTATGGACCATGAAGTATTGGATTTCCCTAGAATGATTTCTAGACTTGAAAAAATGAATATGGAACAAGCAAACTTTGAAGGAGATCAAGAGACTAAAATTATGGAAGAACCCTAGAAATAATCAGAGATCATGTTACTGAAAATAAAAGAAACCCTAGATGATCATAAGGATGTCATTTTGTCAGAGATCTTCAAAGAAAATGAGAAAATCAAAGTAAGAATAGGAGACTTTGACATTGACTGTGCTCTGGATGAGGGAACACTGATGAACATTATGACAGAATGCACTTTGGAAAAACTAGGAAGGCTTGCTCTGGTCCCTTCACTAGGAACCATCGGATTATTTAAAGGCAAAATGGTAACCCTATGTGGATGAATTACCTAGATATCTATGAGTAACCATGGAACTTCGACAGAGGAAGAGTTCAAAGTCATTATATTTATTGAGGACCGTGCCCCATTTCCAGCTTTGTTAGGAAAGATCTAGATTGAAAAAGACCAGATCCAAAGGAAAGAAGAAAAGGAAGCCCTAGAACAGAAGAAGCAAGAACTCATGGAATTTATGACTAGAAGGATTGCCTACTTGATGGAGGAACAAGAGAACATATCTCAGTTGTTAAACACTAGGGACCTGGATGTCGAAGCTATAAGAGCGTTATAGGAACCAAAGAAGACCAAAATACCTAATCCATATGATGAAGGAGTATTACCCTTGGATATAAAGAAAGAACCTAAGCAGCGCGAAGTGACTATGTCGAGAGAAGATAAGACTCAGAATGGAAAAAGGATGACCGAGACTAAGCTCACTAGGAAAAAGGCTAGGAATCTAAGTAAGAAGAGGGAAAAAATTGCAAAGTTACAAAAGACTCCAGAGGAAACTTCGCAGAAGGAAAAATCACAAGAATTGAGCTTCGCCGAGATATCAGAACAATGACATCTGGCACTTCACCATGGCGCAACAATATAGCCATTGGACTGATATACCCATTCAAATTATGCCTTAATGGGTCAAAAAGAAATTATGGGTTCCCACTAGACCATTGGACAACACTAGAATGGATAGAACGGAGTTAATGAAGGCCCCATATCCATTGCAAGCAGACCGTTGCTAAGTTTCCCTACTTAGTCCGTCGTGCCACGCACCGAGAATAATTTTTTCTAAGTGAGAATTTGAGTCCAAAACTTGAGATTAATTCACCCCGTGATCATTTCCTTGTTCCCATACTGTTCATCGTAGTCTCTGAATTCATTTTCACACCCGAGCTAGTGGACCCAAGCTTGTTTGTCGGATGATCTCGACGCTATTGAGAAAGTAGTTGAAGAAGTTTTGATTGACCTAATGGCTGAGAGACTCATGTCAGAAAGAAGGATGTCTACAGGTGTGCAAGCATCATTGACAAGAGGAGTCCAAGCTTCTCCCTCCACTGCTTGCAGAGCATAACCTTCCAGAACCATGACCGAGACAAGAACAAAGCACAAAGATGATATTGCAAATGCCAAGCTGATCCTATGCATTCTGCTAGTTTACATACCACCTTTGAGTGGCAAGATTAAGCGTGATAGTGTACCCAGATACTTTGAGTACACCTTGATCACCACGTATCTTCCAAAAGGGGTGCGCATAATACGTGTTGACCAGGATAAGCTCACAACACTGAAATTTAATGATTTTAACCTTGGAGATCACAAAACCTATAGCATGTTAGCTCCGCATAAATACTTAACCAAGACCAAAGGCAGAAATCCTAAGATTGTCCCATAGTCCTGGACCTAGAACCTCGCACATTCCACACTGCTCAACGTCATGAAGATCCCTCACTTCGACAGACACTAGGAAGTCAACACATGCGTCAGGTTGCTGCTGTCTTGCTACCATGACAGATACTTATGGTTGGACCGCCGCATCACTGTGGATCCGAATCTAATCAATTGGATCACAAGACTTAGCATGCAAGGCCCTGACCCATAGGACTTTTACCTAGGCAAGACCTCAGACTGAGCACTAGCACAACGAATAAAGGAAACTTATGGCGATGTAGAGAAGGGTACGTGAGGCTACAAGGTAGCCTCTATCTAGAGTGGCGGAATGCGCCTTGCATGTCATCTAATCATGAACAAGTTAGTTCGTAAGAACAGACCAACAAAAGTGACTGGCTTCATAGTTGACCTCGCAGGGAAGTGTGTCGAGGGACTACAGATGAATTGTGCACAATATCTTGTAAACCAGTTAGAGCTGGATTGCAGAGGAGCGCAAGACCAAGGGTATGAGTTCCACTTTAGTTGGTTGATCATACTTATCTCTTTCATCGCTTGGGAACTGCTAGAGGGAGCCACTTTTCTGGAGATCAAACCTTTCGAACCACTAGATGCGAAGTTCTGTATGCTGTGGTACTCCAGTGACATGAACAAGTAGTGGCAGTCCAATGCTGTCTTCCACACCTACTTCAACCAACTGAAGAATGTAATTCAATCTACACCATGAATCACCCCAAATGTACTTCATAGGTTTAGAACTTTGATGAAATTTAGCTCAGACTGCCACTTCACCTATATTACAACGCATAGTGATGAGCATAAACAACATCTCCAATCCTACTACAAGCTGATAGAAGATGACTTGGAGGAGATTACCAAGGAATGGTCGGTGGACCTCCTTGTTCCAGCAGACCCCACAAACATTTCTGATGAGGAAAGCCCTGAATCTATGCTGGTTACACATGGGCCAAGTAGGACTAATAAGGATGACAAAGTTGAAGATATCCCTATCACGTCCATGAAGACTACTTCGATCTCACCTGCGTAGGGAGGTGATGGTGACGAGCTAGGCAGTGCATAAGTTGAACAAAACAAAGGCGAGGTTACTCCACCTAGAGAGGAGGAGGATCCCTCCATGAAAAGAAAGATGACACCACCAAAACCCTCCTCCCGAAAGAAATCTAAGGCCACCCGAACCACACTTAAAACTACCCTTACCCTGGATGACTTCGACTTCTTAATTGCCGCGTTGATTGATGTTTCACTAGAGCTCACATAAAATAAAGAAGCAAAGCAGGAGGATCTATTCAACCAAATCAAGGGAGAACTTAAAGAAGTGCAGTAGGCACTCCAGTCCAAGCAAGCAGTTTCTACAGTGCCCTTGATAAGAGGAACATCGGGAATAGGCGATGAGCCCACTCAATTACACCAGATCGCCGATCAAGTCGAAGCTCACCTTTGACGAGCTCAAGAAGACATAACACAAGCCACCCAAGCTTTGATGCAAGCACAAAAAGAACTTCTTGAACAACATAATGAGGCAGAACAGGAAAATATTTCCTTGAAACCAAAGTGGAACAAGGAAAAGGCACAGTTTCTAGCTGAGCAACTTGAAGTACATAAAAGGGTTTACAAAGCACTGCACTCTGTGATGGTCATAGAAGTGAAGATGGAAGACCGTCTCCCATAGCAGGTGACCCAACTGAAAGAAGTAATCCAACAACTCCAACAACGCGTCATGGATCTGGAGCTCTGCATCGTGCCCGAGACCCCCCAAGAAATAAGAGATCTAAGAGAGGCCACTTCTCGAAGTGCAGTTGGCCGATTAAAATCCTTTGCCTTGGAATGCAAGCATATGAGTTCTAGAAGCGCCCATACTTATGAAACCCTCGCAGAGAATCCAGAATTGCAGACATTGGAGGCACAACTCCAAGAAGCAAAGTAGCATGCAGACACGCTACAGGCGCAGATAAAGACTTTGACCCTAGTCGAAATAATGAAGAGGTTCGCAGAACAATGCACAACCCAACAACAGGTACATACACTGCAAAGTAAAGTGATGGAAGTCTCCCAATGACTTTAGGCAATCCAAGAAAAGGCATGCCAACTGTTCGCTGAACTTGAAAGCCAGGGAGATGAACTCAAATAAGTTGTCATCATTGCAGAACAATGCCTGGAAGGACCGCTCAATGACACAGTGATCCATGAATTTACTGAACAAGAGGCTGTAGCATTGCATCATGTCGAAGAAGCTCGAGCCAAGCTCGAGGCATTCGAGGCAAAATTGATCAGACCTGAGTGACTCGAGATGAGTCACAGGTGAGTGTTGGGGGCTTGTTGTCCCTTAACCAATTTTTGAAGAATACTTGGTCATATTTGACCCTTTTTGGGACTGCGACAACTTACCAAAGATCGAGTGCAACGTGAAGCGGAAATTAGGGAAGAAAGACCTATTTTTGGGTCCCTTTTAGGGTTTTGGGTTGATGTAAATAGAAAGGGATGTCAGCCCATGGGTTTACCCATGATTAGGCCCATTTTGTAATCTATAAATAGATACTTAGGCAATGTAAGTAGAGGATAGTAATACATCTATGTGATGCATAGCTAAAGGGTTAGTGCTAGTAGCTAGATCTGTGTGATTGGATGTATATTGCAAGTGATCTGTGCATAATTGTAAAGAGATTGAAAAGCTAAGTGCAAGTTGTTGTAGTTTTGTGCTGAAGTGCAAGGAAGAAGGATCTAGCGAGCCGCACAAATCTTCTGTCCTGTGTGAAGTAAGGGTCACTGAAGCTCTGTGTTGTAACCGCTTGACAGAGATAATATAAAGAAGAAGACTTTGTGGACATAGCCCCAGGGTGGGGGTGAGCCATGGTAACTTTGTGTATTGTTCTCTATGCTTTGACCTAATGTGTTTATCTCCTTCTTGGCTAAGTGCTTGCTGTGATTAAATAGAACTAGTTATGCTCTGTGCTTATGATATATGAATGAATGTTAGATCTGATATATAAGATGCTTAGTGCTTGATCTGCTGAATCTAATCTATATTTCTGTGGCTAAGTACTGAATCATCTTTAGTGTAAGTATTCACTGCGATGCTTTGTGCTATCTGCGAAGTACCATAAGGGTTAAATATTGATGAATGATCTATACTAAGTTCCCTGTAAAATATATAATCACAGATCGGTGTCCCAACTAAGGTTGCAGACATCTGAGTCCTACAACCACCCCTACCTCTACCTCGGGTGAGACTTCATCTACTTCGCAGGTGTTACCGAAAATGCCAGTAGTTAGGGTTTTGTTGGTGCGCTCTTGAGCATTGAACCTTGGGTCTGCCCCTGTGCCAAAAACACCCACTAGTGCTCATCCATTAGGGGCACATCCATATCTCTGGCTCACTACTTACACAGAAGAATCACTTCTTCACATGTTCACCTGTGCTCGTCCACATGCACGTCCACTCAACAGATCTTCTTTCCCACTGCATTACACATGAGAGTCATTTGGAGTTTCTCATCAAATCTTTTGCTTAGAGGAGGCTCATAAATCATCTTTATTTCTATTCTCATGATGATGCACCCAACACTTTGGGATTTCACACGTTCACCTTGTGCTTAACCATATGCACATCCAACTCAGCAGATCACCTTTCCCACATGATAATCATCACGATTTCTTCTCATCTCTCTGAATGGAGGAGGCCATCTCTACGTTCCAACTCTGTCTCAGATAGGAACCACGTACCCTTCTTAGGGTATTTATCTAAGGTTTGTAAGCTGGAGAAAGTCTCACATAGCTGTAATGATCCACATCTCACAAGTTTGTAAGATGGAGAATGTCTCACATAGTTGCAATCATCAACAATGAGTACACCAGAATTAAAATAATTACAAATGCAGTTGGAAGAATTGTTGAAGAAAGGGTTCATACGTCCAAGTGTTTCACCTTGGGGAGAACCAATACTCTTTTTCAAAAAGAAGGATGGAACTTTGAGGTTGTGTATTAGATTTCAACAGCTGAATAAATCCACTGTAAAAAACAAGTACCCTCTACCAAGAATTGATGACCTCTTTGATAAACTAAGAGGGTCAAAGATATTTTCAAAGATATAATTGAGATCAGAGTACCATCAAGTAAGAATCAAGGAACAAGACATCAATAAGACAACCTTTAGAACCATGTATAGGCATTATGAATTTGTAGCGGTGCCATTTAGACTGTCCAATGCACCAGCTGTATTTATGTGCTTAATGAATGGCATATTCAGAAATTACTTGGATAAGTTTGTCATAGTATTCCTAGAAGACATACTTGTCTATTATAAGTCAAAGGAAGAGCATAAACATAACCTAATATTGGAATTGCAAGTGATGAAGGAACATTAATTGTATGAAAATATTAGTAAGTGTTCTTTTTACCAAGACCAGATCCATTACTTGGGACACATTATTTCAGAACAAGGTATAACCATAGATCCAGATAAGATTGAATCCATTAGAGGATGGAAGACACCCATGAATGTTTTAGAAGTATGATCTTTAATGGGATTAGATGGTTACTACATAGGATTTATAGAAGGGTTCTCTAAGATTGCTCATCCCATCATTTCTTTGAAAAATAAGGGAATTAAATTTGAATGGACATCTAAGTGTGAAGAGAAATTTAATTTGTTGAAAGAATTACTTACTAGTGCACCTGTTTTAAATATTGTGGACCCAAATGAAAGTTTTGTGGTATGTACAGATGCATGCAAAGAAGGACTAGGTGAATTCCTCACTCAAAATGGACATGTCATTGGTTATGAGTCCATAAATCTTAAAGAACATGAGAGGAACTATACCACACATGACTTGGAACTTGTTTCCATTGTTCATGCATTGAATATGTGGAGGAATTATCTCATGGAGAAGAGATTTGAATTAAGAACAGACCACAGTGGTTTGAAATATATTTTTGAACAACCAACTTTGAATGCTAGGCAAATGAGATGGGTGTAATTTTTAAGTGAATACGATTTTGATATCAAGCATATGAAAGGAAAATAAAATAAATTCCCTGATGCACTTAGTAGAAGAGTACATCTCATGCATGCTACAACTGTTAGTATGCATCAATCAGATTTAAAGAGCATAATTTTAGATGCTGTTGTCACAGATCAACAATACCTACATGTAAAATAAATCTTACAAAAGGAAAATGTACAACAAAAAATTAAAGAATATGAGATGAAGGAACATGGATTACTTATGCATAAAAATAGAATTTATGTTCCTAGTTCTGGAGAACTTAGGAATTTGGTATTAAAATAAATGCATAATATTCCATATGCCGGACATCCCAGTTACCATAAAACAATTGTAATAGTAAGAAGCCAATTATTTTGGCCATGAATGAAAAGAGATGTTGCTGATTCCATTACCAGATGTATGGAATGTCAGAGAGTGAAGGATGAGCATAAGCACCCAACATGTTTGCTACAACCATTACCAATTCCAGAGAAGAAGTGGGAAGTGGTAACCATTGATTTTATAACTAAATTTCCCAAGACAACAAGACAACATGATTCAATCATGGTAGTGGTTGATAAATTGACAAAGGCTGCTCATTTTGTTCCTGTAAAAATGACTCATACAACAACTAATATTGCAGAAATTTACATGAGGGAGATTGCTAGGTTGCATGGGATACCTGAGACAATTGTCTCAGACATAGATACAAAGTTTACTTCAAATTTCTAGAGGGGATTGTTTAAAGGATTTGGTACAAATATGAACTTTAACACAACATACCATCCACAGTCAGATGGATAGACAGAGAGAGTCAACCGAGTAATTGAAGACATGTTGAGAATGTATGTGATGGATAAGCCATCTAAGTGGTTAGATTACTTGCACTTGGTTGATTTTTCCTATAATAATGGGTATCAAGATTCATTGAAAATGAGCCCATTTGAATCATTGTATGGTAGGAAATGCAATACTCTAGTGAGTTGGGACAAGCCAACATATAGAGTGGTACTTGAGCCATAATTGCTCTAGGATATGGAAGACCAGATGGTTAGAATTAAATAGAATTTAAAGGAAGCTCAAGATAGACAAAAAGTTTATGCAGATAAGAACAAAAAAACTAGAGGATTTAAATTGGGGGAGCATGTACTTTTAAAAGTGAAGTCCAAGAAGAGATATTTGAAGTTGGGTAGTTGTATAAAGCTAGTAGCCAGATTTTGTGGTCCATTTGAGATATTGGACAAAATAGGGACAAAAGTTGGGTAGTTGTACAAAGCTAGTAGCCAAATATTTGCATTGCCTGCTTCCATGAATGTGCATAATGTATTTTATGTCTCTTTGCTAAAGAAATATGTACATGATCCTAACCAGGTTATTGATTGACATTTGATTAAGGTAGATACAGAGGCACACTTTCAGGTCCATCTAATGCGAATATTGGACAGAAAAGTCAAAATGCTCCGAAATCGAGTTATAGAGCTGGTAAAAATCCAGTGGACCTGCTACGGTCTTGAAGATGCTACTTGGGAGAATGAAGATGCCATGCGGGTAGAGTACCCGTAACTTTTTGAATAAATTTTGAAATTTTGTTTTTGTTTTGTATATGCACTGAGGACAGTGCCAAAATAAGGGGGAGGGGATGTAACATCCCAGGTTTTGAGCCTTGTATTAAATAATGTATTTCTTTAATCCATGAAAGGCCAGAGTTCCCAAACAATTGAAAGCGACCAGTGTGCCTAGGAAATGAAATGTTTGATCATTATTAATAATAAATACAACACTGGCTACTAGACAGACAAGGACAAGAGTTATAGGGGGCTTTGATTCCACAAGAGAGGGACCTTGAGGGGCCATGTATTGGTTTTATATTTTATTTACACATTTTTGTTTTAATTGAGAATAATAGTTACATGAGCTTATTGGGGGGAAGGGCAAGTGGTTCGTTAATTCCAAGAATTACATAAACCCATCTTTGGTCTGTTGTGGGGGTTACTTCTTCTTCACTTACTCACTCACTCACTCACAAAATCACTCATTGTTCACACCTTTCACCCTATTCTTACTCCACTCATTCTTTCACCCACTCGTCTTTCCTCATTCGCTTTTGTCTTGGGAAGGGAAAACGAATTGTTGAAGAGGAGCCATGGTTTTGTTGGCTGTAGAGACTGCTGGTGTATTTCGACCATGAATTAAGGCCTGCATGTCTGAGATGCTTTGTCCTATGTTCAAATTTTCTCACAGATGTGAATCCTGAGAGTCCCAACATGGAGATTCTTGATCAGATGCATTGGAACCCTGGAAGGATATGGTTAGCCTGAGGGACTGCGTGGCAAAGAAGGGGGTCCATTCTCTTGGGTTATGCAGGCTGGGTAGAAGAGAGTTGGTGTACTTTGTATTGCTGTGGGTGAGGAAAATCTTGTGAGATCTTGAGTGGTGACTGGTTTGGGAAGCTGAGTGAAACTTTAGAACCGTCCTTGTGGATTCATAGCCCTGGCTTGGGGGTGACATTGCTATTGATATTTGGAACAACAATGTCTACGGTTTGGTGGAACATCCTTGTGTTATGAGGAAAATCACTCTATAGCATGGGGTACTAAATCACACCAAATGGAAATGACTGCATAAATCAACTATAATGTTAAGTATGCTATATAAACAAACATGTTAACAAGACAAGATAAAGAGCCTACCTCGTCTGAACGTTCAATGAAGTCCACCGTTGAGCACTCAAATCAAAGATATATACCTGCAACTTGCCCTAAAAAACAAAGATACACAAGAATATGATGATAATATATAAAGTTAGCACATATAATAGCATAATCCATCAATATTCATAAAAAATATGCCCATGGAAAAACAATTCAAATATTTACAAGAAATTAATTGGACGAGAAAAAAACATTTCTATTAAAATATGATCAACATAAGTGTATGAGTGACAAAATTTTATCTCATCATGTCTTGGAACCGAGAAACTAAGTCCCTTCCAGCTGGACCTCCACCAGTTCAATCCTCCACCAAAGGAAATCTCATATAAGAGAGACAATGAGGTTCTCCATCAAAGAGGGAAGAGCTTGGGGGCTGAACAATATGTTCAGAATTTAGAGGATAAAGGGATGTAGACTCAATATGAAGTGAATAATTTATCGAGAGTAACTTTTCTCTCAAAATTTGAATTCTTCTCCCTCTCCACAACTTGGATATGGCCCATTTATAGCCTTCAAATGGAATTGAAGGGCCGAGTTGGAGTGTTTCTAGTATATGGAAGGTCAAGGCTCATGGATCTCATGATGTGACATGGAAACTCGACACCATTTTTTAATTTTGGGCACAAAACCCGATGTATGTGGGCTGTAATGGTGCAACCTGCATATACACATGATGTATGGCTTTTAGGGCACACATATGTGGAAAAATATTATTTTTAGCTCTGAGAACTGCAAAAAGGGACTTCAAGTCTTCATAGGGAAATGGAAAAGGTTTTCTGAGCAAGTTGCACGGGGTGAGGCAAATATTGCTATAACAGATGCCCCTTAATGTGTGAGGTCAGAGGAGTATCTGCGATGGCCAAAATACATTATAATTCCTAGAAGTGGAGTAATGGAGACCCAACTAGACGAACGAGTTGCTCATAAGAATATTAAAATTTATAATGACTTTGTACACTTGGATGCCAATTTGAATTACATTGTAGATCCATGTGGAAATATACCAAACAAATGTTCATGGCCATGAATAGGAAATACAAATAAAATACATGCCATAGGCTATCATAGTCATGAACAAGGTCCAGTGAAAATGAGTCTCAAAATCAATATAAAGATATCTGTATACAATTGAGTACAATATGATCTCCCATGATCACTGAAGTCATATAGATACTGGTCCAATGAATGATAGAAACAACTCAAGAAAACTGTGACTATAAATTGATGTCTTCAATTCTTCTACATGATCCGCCAAAGGTGCAAGTCTACATTATGTGAATAAAGGAGCTGAGGTTGAACATAATGAGACTTCATTTGAACACCGGTCATTAAGGTATATTGTTAACAAACATGAGACAACCTACTGATAATGAAAGTAGGTATCAAGGCATCAAGTGCATTCTTACAAGTGTGGATAAAGGTGTTGAGGTCAAACACTTGAAGAATCCATCGATCAAGATACATTGATGTATTGCAAAATGTCGACGGCGAGGGAACCTGCCATTGATGACTGCAAGCCTCTAGGTACTCATAGGACTCTATGCCTCGTTTCCAGAATAGATGAGATGAAGTCGATGGAAGGAGACTTGCTAAAAGGAGAGCATTAAGGCATCTCTAATCATTCAACTTGAGGTACAAAGCAATAACTCTATTATTTGGAGGAACTCAGATGAAGATGATGTTCACAAACCAACGACCCTATGCATCTCTCACATGCACTCGGTGCAAGTAGTGCACAAAAGAGACCCTATGAATAACAGTCAATAAGGAAAACTTCTGACAAAGGTGAAAAAACCACCAATAAGGCTAATGGCATCCAAGACACTGCACAAATCCCAATGTGTGAATAGATTTCTTGCCGTCAAACATAAGGGAAACCCCCTAGCCAACGACCAATTAGGAGATGTCGACTGCTGGGTTCAAGGTTACCTACCTGTTAGCACTAGAAGTCACCTTCAGATTGCATTGAAGGTAATCCCAGTACCCATCATTTTATATGTCACAGGTAATTGAGTTTTGAGTGGTCAAATGGAGAAAACTCAATAATAATAACGTTCTAACTCATAAATCTGGACTAGCATGCACCAACCATTGAGGTCTTGAATCAATTTCAGTCAGTAAGTTGGAGTATGGGTGAGTAGGAGGAATATTTAGTGAGAAAGGTGTAGAGGTCCACTATGAACATCAGATTTTCCAGCAGCCTAAGGAGGAAAAATTTAAACACAAGGTCCTCTGGGATTCAAATTTCAAGGAAGATGAAAGAAATCATAACAATACTATAATCAAACATTTATCATAATACAGTTACAACAATCCATGTGAATCAATCAAACATGAACTCTCTCAGTATCA
>ML859495.1:7103-24995 GCA_009831015.1 Picea engelmannii | reverse complement strand
TTTTTCTGTTTCCGCAGATTCGTTCTTCAGATCCTTCATATGCATAGTAAGACAAATGCTTTCATACCTCTTCAACTATGCATACATATGACTTTCATATCACGAGTTTGCAAAGGTATCGCGCTACTAGCATATCGTCCATAAAATACTTATTTCATATCATGATTTGGTGATAAAACAACTGGTCTCACACCTTTCGGTAAGGATAGCCTGCGATAATTTTCTAATTGTCGCACCTTATAAAAGGATAGCATGCGACAATTTATTGTCTGTCACTTTTTCCAAATTGTCGTACTGTTTAATATGTACTACATGCAACAGTGTAATAAATCCGTTCTAGATCGATTCATTTCATTTGGGTTCGCTTGGCTTGGTTAACCTTCTTTGCTATCGAGCGATCGGATTTTCTTCTCCTTTGCTCTTTGATCCTTCAACTTTATGATCTAATACGACTTGTTAGGCAACGGAAGCATAAATGTAACAAAATTTTAATAGAAAATAAAATAAAACCAAGATTAAACCGAGAACAACAATCACACCATTGACACAGTGATTTATGTGGAAACCTAGAAATCCAAAATGGGAAAAAAACACGGGGCAATGATAATCGATTTATTATTCAAGGGAGAAATACAATAGAGAATACAAACATACAACCATTCTCTCCTCACACACTGCACTCCACAGTATTACATCTTGCTTACACATTGCACTGCACCCTCACCTCTATGGGTATGCTCGTATATATAACATCTATCACACAATCACATGAACTGATCATAAATAAATCACATAATTACACAACTAGTTCATTGTAGTGTGCATGCATGCACAATCTAAATTTAATACATGGAATTGCATGGAAAATTGGTTTAGAAGTTTTCAATAGTGAAGGACAATGTATAACAATGATGCATAAGCTACTAAATGACCTCCAAGCCAATGATACCCTAGTGGAGTGAGAGGTGAAATAAACTTTACTACTAAGCGTATTGTGTGTTCGTGTGGGGAAAGATGAATAATGAGAACCTTAACAAGAACATTTTTCCTCACAATTTTTTTAAGCACTGGACAAAACACTTCCTGCTACGAAATCAGTTTTAGGCATCTGGAAATTCGATGCATATTTCTCACGATTGTACACAACCACATATCTTTGAATTATCTATATTTATTACCGCATCAACTCTATAGTGAATGGCCACGTAATCAAGGATTTAGTGTCTTAGTATGGAAACAAATATTAAGGTTGTTATTTAATATTTCAAACCACAAGTTTTTGGAAATCTATGTCACTTGAGTATTACATCGACGAATAAGAGATGCACCGCACAAAATATTAGTTGTAGCAATCCTTTGCTTCTATGGCCCATTGATTGTGATTTGATAAACTTTCTCGAGCTATGCTAAACTTCCATCAAAGCAGTGAAGAGTTCAATAACATTCTCTTTCACAAAACTGGAGAGTCCAAGGAAAAGACCTTAACATACAAACAATACCCCCAGATCATTTGCAACATCTTAGAAATACTAAGTTGCTGTATTGGAATTCAAATTTTAGATCTTCAGGAAGTTTATATGCCAAACAGAAATAAAGTTTGTACCAAGATACTTGAAAATACCTCGATATGGATGTTGAAACAAGAGAAATTTTAAGTGAAACTGAGAGTGAAATTCATTCCATAAATGCAGACCAAGAAGATTCTTCAACTGGTCTGGAATGGGGTTAAAGGGTTTACTATTTCTCCCACATAGGCTGGCTAAATATATGATGATGTGTCAACCAATCTTGTAGCAATGCAAGCTTCAACAATCAAGTGCCACGTGTTTCCACCTGAAAGACAGATAAAAATTATCTTAAAACTTTTTCCCTTAATATCTATGAAACATGCACATTAGAAATGGCTAGACATTGCCAGCAAACCACTTGGATAGTATCTATGAAACATGCACATTAGAAATGGCTAGACATTGCCAGCAAACCACTTGGATAGAAGGAAATAAGTAACCACAAAAACAAACAAATATCTAAAATCATTACTTCAGGCCAACCAGAGCCTAAAATAGATGGCGTTTCAACCAGTGAAACACTCAATAATATAACATAAAAGCGACTTAGATCATAAATGTGATTCTCTCTTAAGCTTACATCCTACCCAAACCATTAACTACTATTACAAAATCCATTAGCCTTCCTATCAAATTGGTGTCACTGAATGCTAGTATATGTATTTACGCGACACTTTAAAAAGGCTTTGGCTAAAAGTTGTAACTTTTGAGTTTTTTTGGCCGGAAATAAATTTGTACAAAATTGTTACTTTTGTTTAAATTATATTTTTAATGCATCACTAAAACCTAAAACCTATAGATCTAACCATTTCTCATTCATTGGTCAAAATCAAACCTAAAATATCACAGAAAACTGAAAAAAAATAAAACGTTTATACTACTTGCTTTAAAAATAACCATTATATAAAGGCAAAATGACAAAGAACAATCAGGTTTTTATTGAAATAACTTTTATTGAAATAACCATTATATTATTTAAAGGAAAAATGACAAAGAACAACCAAGTTTTTATCGAAGGTAAATGACTCACCTGACAATGCAGGACTAGGAAGATTCACTCTGAGCGCTGGCTTGGAAGAGTAAGTGAAGGAGAGCGTGACACGGCCATTAACATTACAACAATGTCAGCTTTTTGTGCAACCCAAGTGCGGTATTCTTCCTCTCGGAGTTGTCTGAACTGTTGACAGAATTTAATGAGGAGAACGACAATGATTGTTGTGCTCACAAGCCCAGAGAGCACCAGTCGACTCCATCCCCTCACAGAAGACACAGCAGCAAGAATCCCGGCCTCACTCACGGCATAAATATTTAATAACTTGTATATACCGTATGACCCGTTGGCATGGTCTCCATCTAATTGCGACGCGTGTCCATAATAAAAGGCATGACAACGTTTATTCTGAACATTAAGTAGTGGAAGCTTACCCTACTTGATCCGTAACCGCTTTTTTGACAGTAGAAAGCACCCAATATTTGGCGAAGCAGCACGAAACTCTGGGGACATGATGTCGATATAGGGCGAAGGCTATCACCATGCAGCAGCCCAATGATTGGTAAGCTGCTGCATGGCAGAAGACTTACATGATACATCCATACCATACGCATACCAGAGACTCCATCCCTCCAAACGGACCTGCATAGCATTAAACACTCTATCAGTTCCGTAGGCGCCCACAGACAATCCTGTGAAGCCTGAGCGCCTTTCCACGTCCTCCCTACGGCTGCCACGATCTCAGAGTGTCGAGATGCGAGTCATCTCATCGAATTTCAAATTTCAAATTTGAATTTCTTTTCGTGTGTGCCTGTTATTGTTATTGGGTGCAGATGGTTTTTTTTTTCATGTGTCTGCTATATATGTTTCCTCTTAAAAGGTCATAGTTTCAAATCCAGAGGGGGTAAGGTATGTATACCTTCATAGACTTTATCAGTCAAATCGTTGAGGGAGAAGAGTACCTTGTCTCACAAACAAGGGGTCTCATACACCAATTTAATGTGCTGCTTGACAGTGACCTTAAAAATAAATTATTATTATTATTATTATGGATTGGCCAGCAAAGTTTTAAACTGAAACCCGATTGCAACAAGACGGTAAGGCCCAGCAAAATATACAAAAGCTATTCTACCAAGGGGGAGAGCGGCTTCTTCTACAATGGGTGTTGTGAGCCATACGTGTGGATACACAATCCCTCACATGCTGCTAAATATTTGATCTCACCCATGGCAGCCAAGCAGCAATACATCAGTCTCGATGACCTTCCAGAATGCCTGGAGATGAAGATTTGTATGGATGGAGGGAACGGTAGTTTCTCTGTACTCAAGATGCCCAGAAGCTGCCGAGTTTTTTTTAAGCTTAATTATTGAGGTCAAACTATATATATGCATATGCAGTGCAATGTATTTTCAATTTTTGTTTGTTTTATTTGTTTAAATTATTTTCGGTTATGTTTTCTTCTGAGCAGCTTTGAGCAGTTACTTCCTTCGGAGATCACACATTTGCATTTATTATATTTTCTCTGTTCTGTGCTTGCAGGTTTGCATTTTCATGTCATGGCACGTACAGCACACTACTAACCTATCTCATCAACAGTTTTTTTTATTGTGAATACCAGAGAAGGGTTTACGATGTTATAATCTCGATTTGGAAGAAAATTTTGATCATTGCTTTAGCCACTATGTTGAGCATAGCAGTTTTTATTTTGTTTACATAAGGGGAGAAAAAAAAGCAGAGAGCAAGAAGAAACAACTGCAAAATAAATCTTTGAAAGCAACTCTGGCCAAATTAGAAATTGCTTTTAGATTTTTATGATACCTGCTGAAACTTTTACGGGTTCATATGATCTTCTAAGTTTTGAGCATTTGCAATTTTGCATATGATTTTTTTTTTTAAGGGGGAGCATTTGTTTTGAGCATTTGCAATTTTGCATATGATTTTTTTTTAAGGGGGAGCATTTGTAATTTTGTTTTAAGTTGGAGTATTTGTAATTTTGTTTTAATATTAGTGAATAAAACTAAAATTGTTTTTAAAATATATGAAAGGTTTGATTATTTTTATCTTAGTTTTATCAATTTTAAATGTATGAAAGGTTTGATTGTTTTTATCTTAGTTTTATATAATGTTACACATAAGTTAAAGGTTTTAAGACATTATTTTATTTTTGTTAACATTTAAAATTTGGGTATAAATTTTTCACACATTCAATTTGTATGGTTGAAATCATTGTGTAAAAATGGATTCAATATTGTCAAATATCTTTATTGCAACGTTGATTGTATATATTTTTTTCTTCGTTTATTTTAAGTAACCGTTTCATTTAAAATTTTTCTTTTTAATTAATTTAAAAAAAAATGTAAAAAAATGTTGTGTTTTAAATTATATTTTAATCTTAAAAAAAAAATGTAAAAAAATGTTGCGTTTTAAATTATATTTTGAAAGGGAGATTGATAGAGTCATGAGTCTAATTCAAAAGAAAATACACAGCATTGCCGCAACTGGAAAATTTTAAATGGATTCTTCGTAGGAGTCTGCCAAATATAAATCTACCCTCGCACAAAAGACGACAATCTATGGATTCTTGGTAGGAGTCTACCCCACTATTGGCACCCATGGGCATTTCAGCAGAGGAGGATTCGATTTACTCGAGAAGATTAATATGAAGAAGATTAGAATATGGGAGACATGTTCTGGGTTTTCAACGGGTTGAGAAGAGTTAAAACGTAGAAAGTTTAGATTAAGATTATGAAAATTATTTTGAATATCATATTTTCTTTTTATGAAACTATACAAATGTCACCATTGTGTTCAATTCATCCCATTTTTCATCATGGCGAGGCGGCTTCTAGATTATGACATCAAAATTAGTCATGCTCGGTATACACTTCTGTATTCTCAGTAGCTCGTTCATGCGGAGACTGACGACGAAATATAACGAATGTTAGTAATGTGAGCAGCACTAGGGAGAGTCTGAGGGGGCTCAGGAAGAGATGTGTGGCATACTGCGGCTAATATTTGGCGGAATTGAGGTAGAGTTGGGCAATGATGAGTGTAATGGTCATATTCTGAGCATATGGCACAAGCGAAATTGGTTCATAACCCTTTTTTGCCTGTGCTTGAGGACTCTATAGTAGCAGCTGAAGTACTAGGTGGAGTGGTAAGCAATGGGGTTGTTTTAGGGAGCTGGATAAGATTGCGCAATTCAAGAAGAGTAGGACATCTATTAGTGGGGTGTCCTCTTTCGCATAGTGCGCAAGGAGGTTGAACTTGTGGACGGAGCAGAGCTACGGGCTCGTTCTTCCTTCATTTGCACCCAGTGGTGGTGGTGTTGCCTCCAGTTGGGGGTGGGGGTGGTGTGGCAGGAGCCTGTAATGGGATCTGCATCGGTAGACCCTCTGTCTAAGGAGGGAGAGATGGTGTAGGAACCATAGTGGGTGGATGAAGATATCAGACAGTGATGGCGAGAACCATGTTTGGAAGGATGAGAGTAGTAGCTACTTGGAATGCTTGGACTCCAGGTGGGGGGTAGAAAAAGGAGATTTGGGTAATGGCTTGGGGAACTGTCTCCCATATGGGTATTTTCCCCTGAAGGAGGGGGGGAATCCGGGATAAGTGGTGCGGTGTTGTTCTCAACCAAGTCTTGAGGTAGTGGTTCTCCGACTGGTGGAACTTTGATGTGGGGAGGGGAATCTGTGAGAGGAGTATTGTCTTCAATATCTGTTCTGTTAGAGGAAACTACACACTTGTGTTGAAAGAGAAGTGTTTAGGAGAGGTGGTGCCCCATGATAGGTCCCTAACAAGGATGGGTCCTTGAATATTCCAAGACCCATGTCGATGACCGAAAAAGTATCCGAGCTAGTGCGGACAAGGGGGAGGATTTTATCGATGTTGGCGTAATGATTAAGTTTGTAATGTGTAATTTGGTCGATGGTGACGATTTTCCCATTGTGGGGGAACATCATCGTACGAAACACAAAAGAGGCTATTGCCTTCATAGCATACATGTAGCTATGTCCAAACAAGATATTATAATCAAGTGGGGTGTCGATAACTTCAATGTCAATCAGGATGGTTTTTCCCCAAAGTTCTACAGGGACATTTTGGAAGAACCCTTCAGGGGATGATGGCTAACCGTCATAAGTTCTCAGGGTGATGGTAGATGGGACTAGCTCAGGTGAGCCAAGTTTTTTCCATACTACTTTAGACATGATGCATGTGGATGGTCCTTCATCGATGATGCATTGATGAACTATGATGTTCTAGATCTTAACTGGTATCTGAAAAGATACCAGGGCGGGGAGGCGTGGTTCTCCTCTATGTATATCAAAGGTGATGAGTCAAGTATCAACTGGGTCGACTGCCCCCAAGGCAGAAAGCAAGGATTTGCGCTATGATGGACAGGTTTGGAATACCTCCAACACAAACATGGTTGTGAGAGACTGTGTTAATTCATCGACCAGACTATAGTTATGTGTTTCCCTAGCATGAGGGTTATGTACATTCCGTCGTAAAGGTATGCGGGGTATACGAGGGTTTGGTTCAGCGTTAGGGCGGGGAATCATCAATGGTTTTCCAGCTGTAGCAGTAAATGCTTCTGAGGTGGTTGGGGTAGAGTCAGGAGGCAGGCTGTATTGACAACCGCATGTTTTCCGAAGGATCTCTTCTTCGTTGGTAAGGAGGATATTGTGATCGATCAGATTTCCAGGTTGATTGGGACCTAGGTTTTGATATTGCCCCATTTGTGGTGGGGCTAAGTTTATCTCTTGTTGGGTATTCATCACACCTTGGTGTGGAATAGGGTTTTACAAAATGGTCGAGGGTGGTGATTGCAAATAATGTTGTGGGGTATTGCGTGTTCATGGATTCTTTCATTCGTTTGAAATCAACAATTTGGGGGAAGTGGTGAGTATAATGTCCATACTCACCACATAGAGCGCAAGGAAAGTTAGTTCTAAGATTATTGTTCTTCCCTTGTCATTTTTTATTGTTATTAGTGCCCCCTTGGGCATTTTGGTTTCCTATATTTTGGTTTCCCTGAGCCGAATGATTTTGTTGGGGGTTATTTCCTCCTAGTCTCGGGTTGTTATTGTTTTGATTTTTTCCTTTCTTTTTGGAATTATTCGGTTGATGAGCCAGATTTTTCGTGTTCAATTGTTCAAAATTATGAACCTATTGAATGCGAGAGGGCTGAAAAAAATTAACGTTGGCATGTGGCTGTCCCGGTGGAGGAGCAATCGGCTAGGGAGGCCAGGGAATGGAAAATATGGATTGTTTTGTGGAGACTATCCATATGGCGTATAGGAAGTTGAAGTACTTCCACTACTATTGGGGTTATATGTGGGGGTTGGGGGTGAACCCATACTGGGTTGAGAGACCTGATGCATCTGGGGTACCGGTGGGGGTCCCCCAAATGACTGAGAGGGGGCAACAGGATATGACTGTTGGTGAGTGGGAGGAGGGAAATCAGATGTCCCTCCATATGGTTGCGGATATTTATTTGCACCATAAGCAGGTGATGGTGGTCGTAAGGGTTGAGATGTGTCATAGAACCAATCAAACCATCCACAGTGTGGGACATCCTAGGTTTGTCCTGGCCAAATGGTATCGGTCTGGGTGCGCCAGGCAATACTGTGTACAAGTAACATGATTGAGCATATATGAGGTCAAATTGTTGGGCCTTGTTGATGGCTTCCTCTTCTGATTGAGGAAAAGTGGACGCTACATTCTTTGCAATCACAGAGATGAGTGATTTAAGAAACCAATCAATACGTTGTTCTTTGGTAGTTTCTGCTTTACACAAACTATGTCACCGATGCCATTCATGGATGTGGTCGACTATATGGATAGAAGTCGTTTGTTTGAACTCGGAAAGAAGTTCCAAGCCAATATCATGATGAACTGGTAATTGGAAAAAACACAAAAGGGCCTTGGCAAATGATTCAAAAGTCACATGGGACCCTGATTTTTCATCCACATACCATTTGGTTGATGAACCAGTGAGATTTCTTTGAAATAACCTGTTGGCATCAGAAGTCACTCCTGGATTGCTAGCAGGAGTAGAGCCTGACACCCATCATTTTAATGTCACGATTTGTTTGGAAGGAGTGATCAAACGGAAGCAAACTTGGAACAGTCGTCTCAACTCAGAAACTAGGCCAGGCATGCATGAACGAGTGAGGTCTTGATAAACTTCAGACAGTGAGTTGCAATAAGGGTGAGTAGATGGAAGACTTCATGAGAAGGGTGCAAGGGTCTGCTATAGGCATCAAGCTTCTAACAGACTGTGAGAGCGGGCATCTGAAGACAAGATCTTCTTACTTCCAAATGCGGAAAACCAGAGAAAACAACAATGCAACAATAAATCATTTATCATAACATAACTGCGTTAATTCATGCGAAGCATTCGATCATGAACTCTCCAACAAGAGATGAAACAAAGATGGAAAAGGAGAACTGTTTGTTATAAACCAAGAAGTCTCAAACACTGATACATAACCCAGAAAGCTAGAACGTTTGCTGAAACATTATAGTCAGGAGCTTAGCTCTAACATCGATAGATACAAAAATGGAAAAAACGCCTTCATATACACAGAACAAAAACAACAGCGGAACCGAGACATTGCATTGAAAGCTTTGCGTCTGCATGGCTTCTGACAGTCAACCTCTGAAAGGTCGTGCAACTTATGTTAGACGCAATCTAACTCCTTGACAGTTCCAATGGCGAATCGACGTGCCTTTAATTCATTGTGGTGCTCTCCCATTACGGTGGACGCGATGTCTAACCACCACCAACCACTTCAATAACTGCTTCGTTGGGATTGAGAAAGGCTCGGCCAACTCAGCATTTTGGGATGTGGAACACTCCTCGTGCTGCCACCTGAACTAACTGAATGGCTTGAAAGATGGATATGGAGGCCAGCGAAGAAGGCGGGGCTTGGCAACGGAATGATAGGGTTACAACCGCAGGGGTGAAGTGAGGAGCGATGAGGTGTGAGAGAGGTAGCAGGGGATGACACATGTGGCGGAAGATGATAAGTGGAAGGAACAGGACAAGGCCTAATGGGTGCACTTGTGGTAGGAGGTTGTCGTGGAAAGAGATGGGACACATGGCAGGCGATGACTGGATTGGGAAAGGGACCATGTGGACCAAGAGAGGGGGAAGTGACAGATGTCAGAAGATGAGGAGAGGGCAGAAGGGCGCGAGCCTCATCGCACGGCCAGGAGGAGGACAGGTCTATAAACTGACATGACGGGGAGGAGGCCCACTTTGATAAACGTGGGGCAACTGAGAATGATGGGGTCGCACGAGCACCATTGATACGAGCACTGAGATCTCGACCATCAGAAAGTTGCGACCCTGATTCCGGACCCCCCCCCCTCCGCTTAAAGGTAGAAAGGCAGGGGGATCCGGAATGGTCTTTATCGTCGTTGATCCGGATGCGCTGATCTGGGTCGTTGAAGAGGTGCGCCCCAGATTCCAGACCCCCCTTGCTTGAAGGTATAAAGGCGGGGGGGTCCATAATCCCACCTGCGTCGTTGATCCAGGCGCACTGATCTGGGTCGTCCAAACTTGGCTTTTGTTTAATAATGGGCGTGTTAGCACCCTGAACTTAGGATAAGTGGGTTTTTCACCCATTCTTTTGCATTCTAGCCCCCCTACAAGAAATATCGCTAACATCTGGCTCCATGGGGGATAGAGTCATCCCTGTGATGCTCTAAGAACTCTTTTGCAGATTCACTGCCTTTGTTATTGGGCTATGGAGTCATTTATTAGTCCCAAAAACAAAAACAAAAACAATATGTACAAAACTAAAAGAGCAAACTGTGGCTCACAAAAAACATTTTTTCAAGAAATGCCCATTCACTAGGCCATTGAAAACTTCTTCGCCTTCCAGATCCTGCAACCTGTAAGTGTTGTTTGAACATGCTTCAAGGATCTTGAAAGGCCCCAACCAGAGGGCATCAAATTTACTGTGCTTGCCTCTGTCCTGCCTGGGTGCGTCCCACTTGAGTACCAGGTCACCCTGCTTGAATTCTTTCTTTTTGTTCTTCCTGTCAAAAGCCTTGTTGATCTTCTGCTGATGGTTGTAGGTCCTATCCATGACCTTCTCTCTGATCTATTGTACTTCCACCATCTAGTGAATCCTTCGAAGTACATGATTAGGTTCTCCTTCAAGGTCTTGGAGGAAATTTGCCACAGGTAAGGCAAGCTGAGTGGGGAAAATGACCTCTATTCTATAAACAAGTTGGAAAGGTGAGAGACCCAGGGACTTCTTGGTTGTCACCCGATCAACCGAGAGAGAAAATTTGAACTTTGAGTCCCAGGCCTTCTGATTGTCCTCCAATATCTTTTTGATAAGCTTGATCAGGCTTTTATTGGAGGACTCTGCCAGTCCGTTTCATTGAGGATAGTATGGAGTAGAGTGAACCAATGAAATCCCAAATTGTTCACAAAATTTGATCAGAGGCTCAGACCTGAAGGGGCAGGCATTGTCAGTGACAATCCTGCTTGGGCAACCAAATATGGCTATGATGTCTTCCAAGAGGCTGATGATTACTTTGTGAGAATTGCTCCTGGTGGGGACAGCCTCTATCCACTTGGTGAAATAATTAGTCGCAGTGAGGATCCATCTGTGTTGGCCACTTGAGGGAGGATGAATCTCTCCGATGAAATCCAATCCCCACTGCTAAAAGGGTGCCGAAACTACCACAGGCTTTAATGGAAGAGATTTGAGTTGCTGCTTACTTGAGAACTTCTAGCATTTAATGCAAGCCCTGACTTCCCTGCAGACATCAGTAAACAAAGTAGGCCAGTAATACCCAGTCCGGAGGATTTTGTGGGTTGTGGTCTTCCAAAAATGATGCCCCCCACAAAGACTACTATGGAAATCAAACATCATATTTTGGGCTTGCAGCGGGTCCAGACATCTTAATAGTATTCCCAGAGGGTCTCTCCAGTACAATGCTCTGTCAATGAGACAATACTTGACCTCTTTGAGCTTCAAATCTCTGGCCCTACTCTTTCCCAATCCGTCAGGGGGCTTTAATTCCTGCAGAAAGTACAAGATATCCCTGTACCAGGGACATGCTGCTAGTGGTATGATGGTATGATAATTACTGCCAGATGACTCAGCTTGCTCATTGACGAAGTTAATCCCCAAGGCATTGCAATTGGATTCAGCCAGCAGCCTGGCCAAACCTTGCCCCTTTATCAACTTGGTGGGCTTAATCTCCAGGTCAAATTCCAGGGTCTTGGCGATCCATTTACCTCTTCTCCCATCTATATCAGGCTGTATAAGAATTTCCTTCACAGAGGTTGAAGGGACATATGCAGTGATTTTTGAGTGCAAAACATAGATCCTGAAAGCTTTGAGAGCTTTCACCAATGCATAGGCCTGCTTCTCCATGATTTTGTACCGGATCTCAGCATCTCTCAACGCCTTGCTGTAGAAATCAATAGGTTGCTCTCATCCTTGATCATTTTTCTGCAACAAGACTGTTGCTACTGAGTCATCAGAAGCAAATGAGAAGATCAGGAAATCTTTAGAGTAATCGGGATTGATTAACACAGGTGCCTCAGTCAATGCTTTCTTTATTTGCGCAAAATATTCTCTGGGTTCAGCAGTACATTTTATTTCATGGCCCTTCTTGAGCATGGCTGTGATGTGTTTTTCCATCTCGGCAAAGTTTGAGACAAATCTCCTCAGAAAGTTAACCTTCCCCAAAAATGCTTGAACCTCTTTCTTAGACCCGGGAAGTGACAGGGCCTGAATCGCTTCTACCCTGCTTGGGTCAATCCTTACTCCCTCTGCTGACACTATGTGACCTAGCAGCTTTCCCTCCTTCATAGCAAACTGTGATTTCTTTGGGTTTAGAGATAGGCCATACCTTCGGCATTTCAGAAAAACTCTTTTTAAGTGGCAACAATGCTCTTTATCAGTATTACAGAAGACTGTGATGTCATCCAGATATATCACCACAAACTGATCCTTCTCCCTGATGAAGGCTATATCCATGGCCCGCTGAAATGTTGCTCCTGCATTCATCAGTCCGAAAGGAATTTTGGCATACATGAATGTGCCCCAAGGAGTGGTGAAGGCTATTTTTTCTCTGTCCTCAGGCATGACTGATATCTGATTATATCCAGAGAAACCATCAATCATGGATATCCTGGATGCACCGGTTACCCTCTGTAGTATGTGTTCCATGTTGGGCAAGGGGTAATTATCCTTCCTGGAACTTCTATTCAGGTTCCTGAAATCAACGCAGAGTCTGATTTCCCCACTTTTCTTTCTCACCGGGACCAAATTGGCTACCCATTCAAAATATCTCAAGGGGACAATGATCTGGGCATCCAGCAACTTCTTTACCTCTTTCTCCATGACAGGTAGCAACATGGGATTTATTTGTCTCAGCTTCTTCTTGAATGGCCTAGACTCCTCTTTCAGTGGGATTTTGTGCTCGATGACTGATGTGTCATACGTCTTGAGGTCTTCGTAGGTCCATGCAAACACATCAACAAACTCCCTCAGCAACTCGGCATATTCGGCTCTCTGCTCCCCAGTCAAACTCCTTGACAACTTGACCAATTTAGGCTCCTCGGGTGTGCCTATGTTGCATTCAGTTGTGTCATCATTATCACCTGAAATCTTACCCTTCACTGCCACATCATTCCCATCGAACAATCTTTCTAACGGGATCAGTCCTTTCGGAATGTGATTTCTCGGTAGCTGAATGATCCGGTGATCAGCAATTTGATTCACAAATTACCCAGGGTGATGATCATCTTCCTCATCAGGATTCTCATCTATGTGCATTGTGGAAAAGTCATCAATGGACTGGAGAAATTTCTCAATTTCTTGGTCATCTTCAAACACCCTCCAGTATTTGACATTGTCTGGTATAGAAGGTCTGTACTTTATTTCAATATCGGACCCGGCAGTGGGTAACGTGGGAACTTCGAGCACACTAGCTGTGAAAGCTAAAAGGTCAACTGAATCATTTTCTTCCCTTGGAATGAAAGAGATGTTAAAAGCCAGGAAGAAATTATTAACTAGGTCCCAAACCTCGTTCCTATAATTCCTTAGCCGAGGATTCTTAGCCTGATAAACGTTTTTGACCTGTTGAACAATCAACTCTGCATCTCCAAACACATCCATCTCTTTAACTTCCATTTCCTTGGCAGCTCTTAATCCTAGAACCAGAGCTTCATACTCTGCCACATTGTTGGTGACTTCGAATTCTAGCTTGTATGACAGAGATATGGTCTCTAGATAGGGTGATATGAATATCACTCCGGCACTAGCACCCATACTGGAGGAAGCTCCATCAAATAACATCTTCCAAACAGAGGTGGTTGGAGGGGGGGTCTCCTGATTAAGAATGGGTTTCTTTCTGATCTGTAAAGGAGCCTCATGGGTGTGTGTGAGCTGTAGTAAACTGGAGCCTAAATCAGTGTCCAAGGCATAGATGGGATGATTGGTGGGGTTGGATTCATCACTAATTATGTAGGCCAGTTGGGCTTCTCTGTACAGTCTCCTATGTTCCCCTCCAAAGACTGGAATGGTGGCATATGTGAGGTCCATCTGCAAGGTTCCCCCCAGTCTCTTTATCCAGGATCTTGACAACAACATGCCAAACTTAGGGGGGACATCATCTACCACAATATCCATGACCATACTCTTCATGGGCAACTGAAACAGGGAAATTACCAGGTCCTTGATGACTCCCAAACACTGAACCCTCCTGGAGTCGAAAGAATAGAGGTCATGATAGGCTTGGGTGACTTCCAGTCCTAATTCCTCCATGACAGTTTTGGGCATGAGGTTGTGGGAGGCCCCTGAGTCCATAAGGCAATTATGAAGCACTTTGTCATGTATGTTCAGGGATGTGTAGAAGGGAGGGGATGAATCATCTCTGTCTTCTACCATGGGACCTAGGACAACTGCAGGCCTTTCATCTTGGAGGTTTATGGAGTCTGTGAGAGGGTATGAGTCTTCAGACTTTAACAGCTCAGAGAAGCGCTTTTTGAATTCCCCATGTTTAATTAACTCAGTGAGTGGCATAGGAATTCTGATCTTTTGAATCTAATGTTCGAAATTGAAAGAAGACATAGGCTTTGGGATTTCTCTAATTTCAGGAACATGACTATGGGCAATGGGAGAGAAAGGTTGAGCCCTCTTACCTATGTGGGTGCCTACTACTTCATTAGCAGGTTTCTCTGTTCTATTGGATGGCTCGAGAACGTCGGGTGTTGCTGTCCTTTTGTCGGACCTTAGGTTGTACCTGCCTCGACTGCCACCAGCTTTGTCTCCCTTGCTCAATTCATTTAGCTGACCATCCATGAGAGACTCTTCATAAGCAGTCTGAGTGAGATGAGGGAAAGGAGGAGCATCTTCTAAGCAGTGGATTTTAGGCTCGGGCTCATCTGTTTCCCCTTCTTCTTCATCAGCCACAAAATTGTTCTGGAAGGGAGCCTGAACTCTTTGGTCGTCTCTATCTCTTCCCCTCTCTCTGTGCATAGTCAGGGGAGAAATATTATTTGGCCTTCTGAAACCCCCTTTATTTTCAGTGTTCTGAGGGCCCTTATACATTTTCTTCCTTTCCACCTTCAATCTCTCCACCTCTTCTTTAAGGAAGTTCATAACTTGGGTTAGCTCATTTACTTGAGGGTGGGGCAGTGACGGGTCGGAAGTTGAGGCTTCCGACTTTTCCATTCTTATGTCTATGTCAGCCTGGTTTCTCAGTCTGTCAGCCACCAATATGTTGGATTCCACTTCTATAGCTACATCTTGCATCTGAGCTAAAGAGGTGGCTCTTCTTTCTCTTAACACGAGACATAAATCAGGGTCAAATGCACCAGTATAGGAAATTTGAGCAGAGGCCTCTGAGGGTTTAATCTCTGCAGGAATCTTGTTGTACATCTTATTAAATCTTTTGGAGAAGTCTAAGATAGACTCTCCTTCCATCTTATTCAGAGACCCAAACTCCGTCATGTAATACATATAATCCTTCCTGTCTCCCCACTGTCTCAGGAAAACACTATCCAGAGCCTCAATTCCAGCGATAGATCCAGGGGATAGTCCTCTAAACCGTTTCCTGACCTCACCCTCCAGGCTCTAGACAAAGACTCTCATCCAGACATCTTCATTTTCAATGTTTAGGTTGTTTACATAATTGTAAAAAGCAGCCAAATGCTCCTCAGCAGTTATGTCTCCCTCCCCACTGAACTTGGGCATGTACTTCAAGTAGTCTCCAGCAGGGAGAGGATTCATAGGATGTGGTAGGATTAAAGGGGCATATCTGGCAGCAACTATGGCATCCATTCTATTCAGAGGGGGATTAGCACCAGCCATAGGGATATTGGGTAGAGGAGAACTCAAAGGAGAAGGAGTACGGATGGGAGATGTCGGAACAGAGGTTCTTGGAGGAGACAATGGAGAAAACAGAGAGAGAGCCAAGGGACCGGAGTGTGCAGATGCTTCTCTCTGTGCAGTAGAAGCAACAAAAGGAGGGGTGGTGAAACCTTCAGAATTTTGAGGTCTGTGATGAGGCACGACCTCTAGGGAGGGGGAGTGACAAGGATCTCTCTTTCTGATACCAGACCAGGAGGAGAAAACTCAGCACGAACACTCCTGAAATTTAGAAAACGGGAAACTTCAGAGGAAGGACGACTAGGAAGCTGAGAATAAGAAAATGGAGTTCTCACAGAAGGGGAAGGCGCATTACCTATTTCAATGATGGGAACTTCTTTCGCAGAGCTCTTTCCCTTTCTGCGCACCGCTTCCAAGTCAGCCTCTAGTGTAGCTAAAGGCAAGTGTTGATTAGACCTCGTGTGTCTGCCTCTCGAAGACACAATTGATAGAGAAGGTTCTTCCCAGCGGAGTCATCGCAATGGATTCGCCAGGTGCTCAGTAGCAGTGTTCAAGTTCTGATATCTGATGCACCTTCAGAATCAGTTGATCGGTGTCGTTCAAATCCGGGGAAAATATTCAACTTCGTCCTCGGCAACGACGCCAGAAATGTTGGCGTCAGAAGTCACTCCTGGATTGCTAGCAGGAGTAGAGCCTGACACCCATCAGTTTAATGTCATGATTTGTTTGGAAGGGGTGATCAAATGGAAGCAAACTCGGAACAGTCGTCTCAACTCAGAAACTAGGCTAGGCATGCATGAATGAGTGAGGTCTTGATAAACTTCAGACAGTGAGTTGCAATAAGGGTGAGTAGACGGAAGACTTCATGAGAAGGGTGCAAGGGTCTGCTATAGGCATCAAGCTTCTAACAAACTGTGAGAGCGAGCATCTGAAGACAAGATCTTCTTACTTCCAAATGCGGAAAACCAGAGAAAACAACAATGCAACAATAAATCATTTATCATAACATAACTGCGTTAATTCATGCGAAGCATTCGATCATGAACTCTCCAGCAAGAGATGAAACAAAAATGGAAACGGAGAACTGTTTGTTATAAACCAAGAAGTCTCAAACACTGATACATAACCCAGAAAGCTAGAACGTTTGCTGAAACATTACAGTCGGGAGCTTAGCTCTACCATCGACAGATACAAAAATGGCGAAAACGCCTTCATATACTCAGAACAACAACAACAGCGGAACCGAGACATTGCATTGAAAGCTTTGCATCTGCATGGCTTCTAACAGTCAACCTCTGAAAGATCATGCAACTTATGTCAGACGCAATCTAACTCATTGACAGTTCCAAAGGTGAATCGACGTGCCTTTAATTCATTGTCGTGCTCTCCCATTATGGTGGAGGCGATGTCTAACCACCACCAACCACTTCAATAACTGCTTCGTTGGGATTGAGAACAGCTCGGCCAACTCAGCATTTTGGGATGTGGAACACCCCTCGCGCTGCCACCTGAACTAACTAAATGGCTTGAAAGATGGATATGGAGGCCAGCGAAGAAGGCGGGGCTTGGGAACGGAATGATAGGGTTACAACCGCAGGGGTGAAGTGAGGAGCGATGAGGTGTGAGAGAGGTGCCAGGGGATGACACATGTGGCGGAATATGATAAGTGGAAGGAACAGGACAAGGCCTAATGGGTGCACTTGTGGTAGGAGGTTGTCGTGGAAAGATATGGGACACATGGCAGGCGATGAATGGATTGGGAAAGGGACCATGTGGACCAAGAGAGGGGGAAGTGACAGATGACGGAAGATGAGGAGAGGGTAGAAGGGCGCGAGCCTCATCGCACGGCCAGGAGGAGGACAGGTCTATAAACTAACATGACGGGGAGGAGGCCCACTTTGCTAAACACGGGGCAGCTGAGAATGATGGGGTCGCACGAGCGTCATTGATCCGAGTGCTG